>CAHIKZ030005066.1:1587500-1657500 GCA_903632075.3 Acanthosepion pharaonis
TAATTCACAATTAATCCATGCTGTCAATTCCTGAACAAAGATCTGACAACGCAGATTAGGAATAAGGGAAAAACACTCAGTAAGATTCAAACTCTGGAATCTTTTGCCTTTTATTGTGGCAAATTTGTTGTTGCTTTTCTTCTTAGACTACCAGTATCCCTAGCAGCATAATTATTTTGATTTGGTCGACTTATTCGTTTCCATGTTATTTAAAGCCAAAAAATATTTTTAGATTGAAAGAATTTTGTTTTTCGTGGGTTGGGGTGAGGAGAAATAATAATAGTGATGCAAATCTTACTAATTAACCCATTTTGTGGTTAATTAGTAAGAAGAGGTGGATACATACCTTTCCAAAGGGTGTTTGAGCATAATTTAATGAACTTAAACCGAAATTGGAACTCGTCTCTAGAATGAACAATTCGGAACCATTATCCATTAAACAACACATAATTGTTTAGAGATACAAGTCTTACTAATTAACCCATAGGTGGGAGAAAAGAAGATGGATTGGAACTCGGCTCTTCGACGAACAATCTTAAGTCATTATCCATGAAACGACCTACGCAACCCAAGCTTAGTATTCCCAAGTGGTGACCCATCTAGATGCAGATCAGGCTTGATGTTACTTAACATCGGTTATCGTACTGTTCCAGTACCATCACTGAAGTTAAGAAACGTTGTGCCTGGTCAATACCTAGATGGATGGCCAGTTGGGAATACCAGATGCTATAAGTTTGGACGTGTAGGTGGTTTAATGAATAATGGTCCAAAAATGTTCATAGAAGAGCCGAGTTCCATTTCCTTTTGGGTTCGTTTTATTCACGTACGCGCAAATATCCTTAGAAAGGCATGAATGCACATCTTCCCCCCAGCTATGGGTTAATTAGTAAGACTTTTATCACGTAAACATAGCCTTAAAAAATTCTTACAATCTAAAAATATTTCCTGGCGTTAAATGGCATCCAAATTATTAATAAGCTGTAAAATAACAAATAAGTAAATCGATCAAATATGGTTAGTTTGGTTATCTTGCAATGCTATCAAGTTTTAGAAGCTTAGCAGTATATCAATGTCGACAAGGATTTCCTGTGGCAAAAAGAAAAATTCCTCTAATCTCACCGTGAGCTTATTTATTTGTGTTCTACGTTAACAGCCTGAGTTCATTTAAAATAAAAAGTAAAATACAATTCTTTCTGTTTATGTACCATGTCATTTCAGGACGTAGGCGATCATGGCTCTCCACCTCTCTCTATCATTTGCAGCTCTCAACAAATTTCTTCCCTTTGCCCCCCCCCCGACCACGTTCTGTCATTAACCTGCTCGAGCTCGTCAGGTATGTCACGCGCTGTTTTCCCTTGTATCTCTTTCCGTCTTATTTGACCTGTGAGTATCAAGTTCTCCAGGCCTCCCTTCCTCATTATGTGTCCCAGAAATTTCAGCTGCTTCTTAAGTATATGATTTCTCCTTGTTTGTAACCTCTCTCAGACCTTATCGTTACTCACATGCTCGGTCCATTACATCCTTAGCATCCTTCTGTAGAACCACATCTCCGTCGCCTCGAGTCTCTTCTTCATCTTTGAGGAAATCGTCCAACATTCGCTGCGTTAAAGGAGAAGAAATATCACGTAACAGCTCAGTATTCTGTTCTTTGTTATCAAAGAAATCCTGCTGTCTTTCAATTCTCTGCTCATCTTGTGGAATGTGCCCTTGGCCACCCCAATATGTCTACGGATCTCAGTGTCGCACTTATCGTCTTCTGTCATGGTGCTTCCCAGATATTTAAACTTCTTGATTCTAGTGCACCCGACCTGCAAATCGTATTTCGGGCGATTCCTCTTACTCAAAGAAATCCTCCTGTTTCGCAATACTCGTTCAATGCCGTGGCCATTTAAACTTCTTCTATGTGCTTCAGTAGGTTGACGATCATCGCTCTCCACAATTTCCTGTCTTTTGTAGCTCTTAATAAAGGTTGTCTTTTTGTTATCTCTCCTAAACCCTGTTCTGCCACCCATTTACACAAGAGCTCTATGTAATTTATGCCTTGTTTTCCTCTGTCCCTCTTGCCTTAAATCTGTCTTGAGAGCCTCAAATTGGCGGTATCTCCGTCATATTTATATACTGTTTAAAAAATAGATAGAACATATTTATAAAGAAAAGGTTTATGCTAATATTTCTATGAGCTTCTACACGAAAATATTTAAAAAAAGTTTAAAATACCTACATTATATATATATATATATATATATCTAGAAAAGGGAGGATGTGTATGTGTGTGTGTGTGTGTGTAACGAATACACGGCCGCAATTTTCGACGGATTTGCACCAAAATTTACATGCACATGTTCCAGGCTAGCGGAAAGGCCAAGACCGACTTTACATTTCCCAACTCCCATCGATAGTGGAAATAATCAATTTTTTCATGCTTTTACGGTAGTTTTCATGTAGTTTGCGGCCATTTTCTACTGGCCAGAGTGAGAGCCTATAGCTGGCTGCCACGAATAGGCAGGAAGATTCTATTGGCCAGTATTTGTTGTTAACATTCTTTTTTCATTCGGTTTTTCCAGTTACGAGTCCTTTTTTAAAGCTGGTCGTTTTATATTCATTTTGTTTAATTCCTTTTTCGTAACAGATTTAATGTTTAGTATAGAGCTTATAAAAAATTCTCAGTGTGAGATAGGCAAGAAGTAAGGATCTCCTGTTAATTCCCCTCTCCAAGTTCTCCACTGCCTTAACCGGGTATTGAACTCACAGTCTTTGGGTCTGTCACTGGATCTAATCAACGCTTTTATCCACTGTGCCATATGTCCTTGAGGAGATAACTGATAACTGACATCCATTAAACATGGCACGTGGAACTAGAACAGTCTACCCCAGTGAGTGAAATAAAGGTTTCATTTCGACATTCCAACCACCTGAAGAAGGTCGGAGCGTACAACGGCCGAAACGTTGTAATAAATATGGCAACAAAGATGAGGACAATAGTCCGAATAATGTAAATAGTGTACATAATACCTCATCTCAGAGATATAGACAGATATTCATTCATGCCAATCATTAATTTATACTATAACACAGTACAGAGGAACCTCGATCATCGAACGCCCCTTACCTCGAACAAATTGGTTTTCGAACGAAAAAATCGCTCCAGTTTTCTGACAGAAATTCGTTTTTCGAACGATAAACGACGTCAGCCGAATGAACGCTAATCAAACCGACGATGATTCCAACCCGCCGATGCTTCCAACCCGCCGTTGGCTTCCGTTGACGCTGTGCGTGTCCAGGCCATCAGTGCTCGCTTTGTCGTATTTTTATATATTATTTCCTTATTATACACATTCTAATGGCTCCGGGGACATTCACTGATTGCAACAAACCTAAGACGAAAACTGTGAGAGCCGCAATTGAGGTGGAAAAACAAATAATAGCGAGCGAAACATGAAAGTGAAATACGTGACTTTGATCTCGCGCTGAATTTTTTTGATGCCGAAATCAACCATATATGCACGATACCGAAGAACAAAGATGTAATCGAAGCAGCAGATGTTGCAAATAGAGTGAAAGTGTTAAATAAGCAAAGATCACAGACTCTTGAATAATTGGAAAATGGTTACTTATTTGCAGAACCGGTTGCGTTCTACCCACAAACACTCTTATCAACACTCGTTTTTTTCTGCCTACATTTAAATACGTTACAAATTAAACTAAGCACATGTAACTAATAAAGAATGAAAGATTGTAGAAGATTTTGACGTCATTCTACGGTCTTCTTTGTCTAAATCCTTGAATTTGTTTTGATAGTGCTAAGTTTCGAATAAAAAAACGCTATATAAAATCCTCTATTTTTCTGACCAGAATTTTCAATGTGATAAAATTATTCAACGTTTTATCAAAAAAAATCTCAAGTTAATGTTAAAAATTACCGCAAAGTATTGTTGATTTATTTAAGATGGAATAATCTATTATGGCATGTCTCTAATTTATATTTAGATACATTGTATTAATCTTCATTTTTTCTTGTTAAATTGTTAGACTAAATTACATATGATACATTATTGTAGATAATTAGGTTACAATAAAATTTGTATTTTATATGAATACTACCTTATGAAAATTAAGATCTGATAGAGGAGGGTGTGTATCATAGAATCGTTGGGGGGGGGCACGAGACCGTTGAACCGACCCTGCTTATTTGGATTAATGAGAAACAATTATCCAGCGATAACATTTCAGAATTTGGGAAAAGTTAATTCTTATGGGAATAAATTTGGGGTTTTCGAATTAGTTTTTGGGAAGAATAACCGTTCGAGAACCGAGATTCCACTGAAATGTCTTGTGAGTGAGGGAAAGAATTCAACCAGTTTTATTCGTAGCGCCAACTGTATTTTTCCGAAAGTAAATTTGCTGTTTGTCGTTCTTACTTTACCAACTAGCCTAAGACATTATCTGCAAAACGTCCGAAATGATTCTGGCGGCAAACAAATAGGTAAGAATTAAACGCCGATAATTTCAATTTTTAACTTTTATCTTTCGACTCTTTAAATGGGTTAAAAGGTAGGATCAACAGATTTTCAGTGGCCAGGCATTAAGAAAAGCGTTCCTCACAGAACAGGGTAATTATACGTATAATGTAAATGCATTGTTAATATTATTTTTCAGCCAGAAATCATTACAAATATATTTATTATAGAAATCCATCGTAAATAATTTGAATCGAGGCAGAAAACCTGACGAGCTTACATAAATGGATGACGGAGCGGCCGGCGGGAGTTAGCAAAACGAGAAAAATTGCTGAGGGCCGAAATGAATAGGAAGGTTTGGAGAGCCATGATCATTGATGTCCTGAAAGAACTTGGGTCACAGAAGAAAAATGAGGAATGAACTCACTTATCAGTGTTAATGATCACCAAGACAAGCTCACCAAGTAAAGGGTGTTCCATTAAGATGGATTATGTAAGGGTGTTTCATTAAGTCGGACCAAAATCAGCAGTAAATAAATCAATGTTATTGATGAAAATTTATTTATTTCTCTATTGAATTATGTTATTTAAGTCATGACAATTATGTGTGAAAAATAATATCTCCCGAATGTCCGCCAAATCTGAAAGAAAAAGAGAAAAAATTATTAGACGCTTAAATTTAATTCACATTTAAAATCGGTCCAAGTTATTGAAACACCCTAGTCCACGATGGGTTAATTACAATATGTGTTGTTGAAAAGTAATCAAGTTTTTATTGCCATCTTTAATAAATTCTCGGCTGAATAATTTGTATTTTTCGACCAGATTAAAATCTTCTAAAGTAGTAAATCGTATGGGCTTCATTTAATAAGTTTGTTCTATGAGCGTCTTGTTATCTTTTCATCGCATGCCTATCTCCAAATTAAGCAAGTAGCATTTTCATAGCCGCCATCTTTTTTTCCTATTAAGCATTTCATTTTCTACGGCATCAGTTTTCAGTTGATTAATTTTATCTTCCGATTCTTCTGATTCAATTTATAAATTCTATCTTTTCGATAATAAAAATACATCGACTTTTCAGAATCCCTTTGTTATTTAAGATAATGAACTCAAAAAGAGCAATTAAGAATAGGTACATCTATGTGGGCTTTGTTCATGTGTAAAAGGGAAAAATGACAACAACAAAAATATCGCGGACGAAAAGGGCTGATTTTAGAATACAATTTTCCTATAGTTCTAACCAAGAATTTGGTTTGGTGATTTGAATCGTGCTGTATCTATTTACGTCATGAATTTTAAATAATTAATACATTAATATTTATGTTTCCAAAAAATTCTAGTTTTGTGATTTTCATCGCGATATACTTATTCACGTCCTAACGTATACAATTGTTTGGTAGCAGAAACTCTTTCGTTATGAAAATGCTGTACCACCAACTAAAGACCCTCCCTAATGAAGTTGGTTACATTTTGATTTAAATTTAATTGTAATGGCTAAATTGATTCAGCTATTGACAGCGAAGAACTAGGCCGAATGAACTGGCATAAATTTTGTTTCATTGGCATGTGTAAGAAAAACGTTCTTTTGACTTCTTAAAATTACACTAGAGTTCCCTATATCTGGATAGTGGTGAAGACATCTGAAGAAACTTTAGATATAAGAACCAATATTATTCGTGTCCGACAAATCCGACGGCGGATATGATGTCAATTCTAAAAGATTTAGTCTCCAATCCAAGAGAATATACTTTGGTCACATAAGAAGAATTTCTTTAATCATTCCATCCTCATGCAAGGCAATAAAGCCACTAAGACCTAATGGTTACTGAGTGTTTAAGAACATGACAAAAACAACTATTAAGGAGCGAGTACAATAAAAGAACAAGAATTAAGAAAACGGAAGATAACGATTGACATTGTATTTAAATTTTTGAAGATCATAGTTAACTGTGATGCATGGAGCCGGAAGAGAGTTCCACGAGCGAGAAGTGCGATAGGAGAAATTGTTAGCATAGAACTTATGATTACATCTAGCCGTTTCAACTTTAAAAGGATGAGACCTTGCTGCCAATTTAGTACTGCGCTCAAATTCATAAAATCTAGGTATCCTAGCGGAAAGTTCATCAGAACAATTACCATGAAAGTATTTATATAATAGTCACAGGGAAGCTATATTACGGCGGTTAGAAAGTGACTGAAGCCGAGATGCCAGGTCAGAACTAATAACATAGCAGATTAATCTTTGGATTTTATCAAGAATATATAAATATATATCAGGGGCACCAGATCAGATGAGGCAACAATATTAAAAGAAGATGGAATGGTAAACTTATAAATATGTAAGGTAGATTCTAGCGAGAGAAAAATTGTCTAGTGCGACATAATGACGCACCTTTCTTAGCTGTGGAGTAAACAATTGATTCAATATACTATTTCCACTTCATGTCAGGGTAAAACGTTAGTCCGAAACGCTGCAATGACTCTTCTGGAGATTAGCATCAGCTATACTGATGTTAGGTAAACAGCGTTCTCTTGGATAATCGAAAGAGTGCAGTTTCGTTTTTTAAGCGTTAAACTTAACTTGCCCCATTTTTTAGACCAGCTGCTTTATAGAATCGATCAGAATTACTATTAAGACAGAAGTACATAGTCGTGTCATTAGCATAAATATTGATTCGAGAACTGATGACCTCATCAAGGTCATTAATGAAAATTAGAAACAACGTAGATTCACAGACAGAGCCCTGGGGAACACCTGCAATTAATCGCGGCCTTTGGGGAATATTGAAAAGAAATTTGGCGATATCCAAATGAGACTTTGAATCCAAATAACACATTCTCTACAAGAAAAACGCCGAGAATGGAGTATCATATATTTCTATTATCAACGATCAGATTGGGACGCCTTTCTTGATTCCCTTCGTGACGTCCCATGGAAAGAAGTTTTTAATCATCCTGTCCAAAAATGCGCGTCTGCGATCTCTTCCTGGGTGAAGATGTTTTTATCCCAGAAAAGAAATACCAAGTTAAACCGCGTTCATCTACATGATTCTTAACTGCATGCGCGGCCGATTGTAGCCCACAGGAAGCACTTCTTCCGTCTGTAGCAGAGCGACACGTCTGATTGCAACAGAAGTCTCTTCATGTCTCTGCTCGTAATGAGTGCAAGCATGTCCTCAATGAAACGAAATGGCATGTAAATTTTAATACCTCCAAAATTAAACTGCTCTCATTTAACCACCATAGAGAAACTTCCCTGCCCACCATCAGCATGACTCATGCTCGACTCCAGAAGAGCGTCTCACTGCGCATTCTTAGCCTCATATTTTCAACTGATTTGAAGTGGAACAACTACATTGAATCAATAGTTGCATCTACTACAAGGAAAATTGTTTCATTGTGTCGTTCCAGAAGGTTTTTCTTGTTGCAGTTTTTTGTGTATATGTATGTACTAGTGAGCAAGTCAAAATGAGTTGACTCATTTTATAGTTCACCAATAGAAGGGTTAACCAATCAGAAAGCTCAAAATATTCAATGCGACGTGTATAAAGGAAGCCATTTTTTTCTCCCAAATTGTCTGCACTGCTAGCCTGATATCGAAGACTCAAAGAATTAACAACCGTTACTTTCTCTGAATCTTCACTACCGACCTCTGATATCGAACAGATTACGGACTTCACTGGATTCCATATTCAGAGACTGCGGCAAACATGGTCAACATTTCTCGCCAGAGCCCATCTTGCACAATTCCAAATCTACCATTCATCTATGCATTGAATAATGTTATCCCTGCTCTTCATCTCGATGTTCTTGACAAAATCCAAATAAGGCTCTCCAATGTAATCGATCCTGACTTGGCATCTCGACTTTCTCACAGACGTAATGTGGAATCCCTCTGTCTAACCGCCACTTTTTCTCGCACTTCCCGATAGTGGAACTCCCTTCGGTTTACTTTCTTCCCTGATAACTTTAATCTTCAAAAATTTAAATGCAACGTCAACTGTCATCTCCTGTTGACTTGAAACCAGTTCATATTTTGTACTTTCCTCAAATCCTCCTATGACTATTTATTTCTCTCACTTTCACACTTTATAACCCCCTCCGTACTAGTGGCACTAGTGAAATGATAAAAAAAAACGAAAAAGACAATAACCCGAAACCTTGGTAAGAGTTAATATTATGGAATAAGAGGACTCTTGTGAAGTCTTAGATGTTTGGTAGAAATCTGAAGCAGAAGCATTGTTGGAACTTTATCCATGAAAACACGAAGTTTTAATTTCATCCAGAAGAAAATCTTCATAATTTTTTTCTTTTACAAATGTCCCTCCAATATTATATAGGATAGGCTGTTGTGGGGAACGGTAAATGTAAAAGGTAAGAGGTGGAACACATGGCCTAGTAGATAAATATGTTGGTTAGATCCAGTGATTAAACCCCAAAGAGTTGTGAGTTCAATACCAGGCCACAGCAGTGGTGAACCAAAACTTGGCGAGCTGAGTTAAAGGGAAATAACTGAGATATCTTGAAGAGGCATAGCACGTGGAACTAGAACAATCTATCCCGGTGGACAAAATAAAGGGTTCTTCGAAATTCCAATTACCTGAAGAAGGCCGGAGCATACAACGGCCGAAACGTTGTGAATATGGCAATGAAGATGAGGCTAATAGTCCGAATAATGTAAATAATACAAGTAAGAGGCGTAGTTTATGACGGTGTGTGGGGACGATAAAGGGTAAAACTGTAATGGCAGTGAAAGAATCCGCTTGGTTCATCGAAAGAAGCTGTTCGAGTGGAACTCGTTTACAAATGGTATACGAACGGGATTTGTATTGTTCGCCTGAGTGTACGTGATGTGGCGGGTCTTAGATGTGAGGGTGGAACTATGGAATGTAAAAATAGAAAGAGACTTGCAAAATTCCGTCCGTGGTAAAGGAGCTGTAGATTAGAAAATAATTCATCACCCACAAGGCCGACAGGGCGCATATGGTCTCTATCAAAGTGAAAATGAAGACAGGTAGTAGCAGCTCAGATATGGCAGCAGTAACCTATTTCCGTTCTAATCTGGCGCTTGTAAAAAAACAGAGCAAAACGAGAGGCGACATGTATTTGGTGGCGCTGTGGCTGACTGGTAAGAATGTTCGCTTTCTAACCATGAGAGCCAGATTTGAATCGTGATCTTATCAGCCTGAGGAGGTGGCATCTTTGGAAAGTTCCAGAAAACCGTATCACAGGTTTACCAAGCCTTGTAAGGGAAACTGAGTAGACAGAATCACAATTTTACCCAAGCCTTGCGAAGGAAATTGACTAGACAGAATCACAATTTTCCCCAAGCCTTGTGAGGAAAATTGAGTAGGCAGAATCCCAATTTTAATCAAGTCTTGCGAGGAAAATTGAGTAGACAGAATCACATTTTCCCCAAGCCTTGTGAGGGAAATTGAGTAGACAGAATCACAATTTTACTCAAGCCTTGTGAGGGAAATTGAGTGGACAGAATCACAATTTTACCCAAGCCTTGTGAGGGAAATTGAGTAGACAGAATCACAATTTTACCCAAGCCTTATGAGGGAAATTGAGTAGACAGAATCACAATTTTACCCAAGCCTTATGAGAGAAATTGAGTAGACAGAATCACAATTTTACCCAAGCCTTGTGAGGGAAATTGAGTAGACAGAATCACAAGTTTACCCAAGCCTTGTGAGGGAAATTGAGTAGACAGAATCACAATTTTACTCAAGCCTTGTAAGGGAAACTGAGTAGACAGAATCACAATTTTACCCAAGCCTTGCGAACAGAAAAATTTTGACTGAGAAAACAGAAATCACAATTTTCCCCAAGCCTTGTGAGGAAAATTGAGTAGGCAGAATCCCAATTTAATCCCAATTTTTAATCAAGCCTTGTGGTGAGGAAAATTGAGTAGACAGAATCACATTTTCCCCAAGCCTCCAGAGGGAGGGAAATTGAGACAGAATCACAATTTTACCCAAGCCTTGTGAGGGAAATTGAGTAGACAGAATCACAATTTTACCCAAGCCTTATGGGAGAGAAATTGACTAGACAGAATCACAATTTTCCCCAAGACTTGTGAGGAAAAATTGAGTAGGCAGAATCACAATTTTAATCAAGCCTTTGAGGAAAATTGAGAGGGAAAGACAGAATCACATTTACCCAAGCCTTGTGAGGGAAATTGAGTAGACAGAATCACAATTTTACTCAAGCCTTGAGAAAATTGAGGGACAAAACTGAGAAAATTGAGTAGACAGAATCACATTTTTTACCCAAGCCTTGTGAGGGAAATTGAGTAGACAGAAGAATACCCAAGCCTTTTTAGGGAAATTGAGAAGCACAATTTTCCCCAAGAAGGAAATTGAGTAGACAGAATCACAATTTTACCCAAGCCTTGTGAGAGAAATTGAGTAGACAGAATCACAATTTTACCCAAGCCTTGTGAGGGAAATTGAGTAGACAGAACTGTTTCGGAACCGTGGATGGTTATGTTAGGACAAAGCCACAAGACATTGTGATCGAGGATTTGAGCTTACTAGCCTTGTTCAGACCACTAATCACCATAGATAATTCGCTCTCTCCCGGTAACGATGTTCAGCATACATGCAGTATAAATCATAGTTGGATGAACAAACACAAATGGGTCTGAACAGGCGTCTACGATAGGGATTGTCCTAGTAGACAGGCATAATCAGAGCCACCAGCAACCACTACCACAAATAACCGACCATTTTTCCAGTATCTTCAGTGATGGTTCGTAAATACGAGTTCCACGATATTTTGGGGTGAGCTTAAGTTCTAAGGCTACTTGGAAGAATACGCGTTCATTGCAAGAGACCCAAATTCTGAGTCTGCGACGATATTATGGTCGGTTACTAATTTGTTTTTTGAAGTAAGAATATAAATGTGTTACTTTGTCCTTCACAGAATTCCGAAGCGAACGTGTGAAAAGCGTTTCAAATCAAGACACGTAATCTGCAACAAATTGAAGGTGGCTAGATATGCCGCTAGAGGTTTCTCCTATTTTAGCAGAATGTTACTTAAAACGATTAGAAAAAAAATTATAGCTCATAAAGAAATTAGAATTCTCTGACACTTATATCGTGACATCAATTTATACGATTGAATTAATTTTTCTTATGATTTACTTCTTTATGTGCCGTGTCTCCTCAGGATGTGGGTGATCATGCCTCTCCACAGTTTCTTGGCCTTACAGCTCTAAATATATTCTGTCTTTTCTTTATATCTAAACCCTGTTCCGT
This sequence comes from Acanthosepion pharaonis, assembly GCA_903632075.3. Classification (NCBI taxonomy): domain Eukaryota; kingdom Metazoa; phylum Mollusca; class Cephalopoda; order Sepiida; family Sepiidae; genus Acanthosepion; species Acanthosepion pharaonis. Next base: position 1,599,223 of record CAHIKZ030005066.1, read on the forward strand.
CAGCCATTTTCTCAATCTTGTCAAGTATGTTATGTTCTGTTTTCCTCGTCTTCTTGTTATCTCTCCTAAACCCTTCTCTAGCATCCATTTATTCAAGCTTTGAAGGCTAGAGGGACAGAAAAAAACAACACATAATCCTCAATCTTTTCCTGTGAGTATTAAATTTTCCAAACTCTCTTTCCTCGCTATATGACCTAGAAATTTCAACTATCTCTTCCTGATGTTAACTATAAATTTTCTTTTTGTTTCCATTTTCTCTAAAAGCTTGTGGTTACTCACATGTTCGGTCTATGGTATCCTCAGAATCTTTCAACATTTCTGTTGCTTCAAGTGTCTTCTTCATGTTTGAGGAAATTGTTTAGCATTCACAGTCATACAGTAAGATAGATATCACGTAAGAGTTCAGTACTCTTTTCTTTGTTTCTAACGAAGTTTTCTATCTCCTAATACTCAGCTTATCTTTTGGAAAGCATCTTTGGTTATGCCAATGCGTCTTGGATTTCAGTGCTGCATTTTACGTCCACTGTTAGAAATCTTCCAATAAATTACATTTTTGTGCTTGGTTGATTTTGGTATCTGCGATTTCTAAATTTCATTTTCTGTAGTTTATGTTTAATCCGTTCTTCACGCTTACCTTAACCTCTGCAGGGGCTTTTGTAGTTTTAGTTCCAGATCTGTTTATATATTTACGAGCTATAAGTATATTTAACTATAGATACGAGAGCTATAGTTATCGCTGTTTTTTTTTTCAGAAAACGCTTAAAACAAAATAATGTTTGTAACTGTCTCGAATAGATTTACAAACATCAGACCATTGCCAGTAAATCTTAAGCATTGTTTTATTTATTTTGCATATTTTTTATTCGTTCCTAAATTTGGGTGCCTGAAGTAAACACTATTAGATTTCGGTTATATCGTTTTATTTGTCCTTTTCAATTCATGGTATGGTTGTAGGCATATACGCTTGACACGAAGATTACATGAAAGCGTGAAACTGACTCTCACCGTGCAGAGTTGATTCCTATGCCACACGGTCTATGTTTATTAACGTTCTCCGATACTGGACAACTTCCTCGATAAATAGAGAAAATTGAATTATATATATATATATATATATATATATATATATATATATATATATATATATATCCAAGTATATGGTTGGTGTATACGGAATGAATTCAATAACCAAAAATTACTATTCTTAAAAAGACTGCTCAATACAGAGCAGATATAATTATTTATTTAAAAATTATAAGTTAAATATGTTATTAAATCACTACAAAAATAGACATTTTGTTTCAACACCTCCGGTGTCTTATTAAGTGATGATGTTGAATATTCAACATCATCACTTAATAAGACACCGAGGATGAAAGAAAACCTATTTTTGTAGTGATTTTATAACATATTTATGTTAAATTTTTAAATAAATATAATATATAATATATATATATATATATATATATATATATATATATATATATATATAATTTCGCTCATGAGGGTTGATTTAGTATAGTAGGGTCAGTTGGGCATCGTCTTTGAGAAAAAGAGCATCATGACAATTCACTCCGAGAGAAATTTGGAAACGGTATGCTGTACTGATTGGCATTCGCACCGGAATATGCAACAGTGTGTGGGTGTCAATATGAGGACAGTGGTGATTAATAATGTACGGTAGGTCGGAAAACTCATTATTCTGAGTTCTTTACTTCCGATTTTGTTGGTGATGGTCTCAGACTTAACACAGAGGTCTACATCAAGTGTCTTGAGGTGGGTAGTGCTGCCCTGTATCAAGAGGAAGGCTGCTGAGAGACCTATGTCTGGCAACAGGACTCTGCACCATACCACACAAACAGGAGAATTCAGTCATGGCAGTCAGACAATTTCTGCTACTACATTACACCTTACCTCTGTCCACCTAACTCCTCAGACAGCAACATTCTTGTTTATTATGCGTGGTGCACAGTTGAGTGGGAGACCAATAAAACACCTTGTAACAGCAATGTGAAGGAAGGAGTATGAAAGTTTTCACTAACTTAAACAAGAATAGCGTCCAGAAGAAATCTGGAAGCTGTGGTTTAGGCCAATGGCAATTTTAGTATTTAAATTTGCGCTTTACTATTTCAAGACATTTTTGCGTAACTTTGGTAAATATATCTGTTAAAATTCGATGTCAGTGTTATTTTCATGTTTGCATTATTTAGACGACAATTTATACATCGCAGTGTGTGTGTGTGTGTGTGTGTGTGTGTGTGTGTGTGTGTGTGTGTGTGTGTGTGTGTGTGCATATATATAATTAATACAGATATAAGGCTTGTCATTTAGATGATTGGTTGTACGTTCATTCCAATTCAGACTTTCGTAGACGGACTATCTAGCAATCACTCCGCCCACTCATCAGGGTAAAACAGCTATATATATATATATATATATATATATATATATATATATGTGTGTGTGTGTGTGTGTGTGTGTGTGTGTGTGTGTGTGTGTGTGTGAGATGGGGTGAGAGCAGCGAATATGAATAAATCTTATAAATAAATTTTCAATTAGTCGGCAATCGCTAAAATCTAAACTATACTGATTTGGGATAGTCGTTGAAAGGCGTAATATTTATCCTTTACGAAAACAAAGACTCGAATTAAATCAAATATAAACATAAAAGAAAATTAAAAAAGAAGCTCCCAGACGCGAAGACCACGATTCGCCCATTCATATATGATATGATACTGCTGAATAGATATTGATAACAACAAAGCAATATGACATTGATCTAGACATAACCTTCGAAGGAATCACATTTCTATACATAGTAAGATTCGCGTTATTGTTTAAAAGCCATAAAAGAAAAGATTTGCCCAAAGCGACCTTTTGTCTTGCATGGAGATCCAAGTTTTCCCGCAGAAGCATTTCCTGGTTTATTCACTCTGGGAATGTTCCATATGTTTTATTTTACTAACTTTTTTCGACATTTTCAAGTAATTTTTTCATAGCCTAAGTAATAGCTTAGATACTTGCAGGAATTCTCTTCCAGATAAAACTCCAGTGTTTCAAACCTCGATTTTCAAACCATTAATACAAATAAGACTGTATCAAAAACTGTCCTGAAAACAGTTATATTTCGCCATCATTGTACGTATATGAATTGTGGCAATTTAAATCCCGGTATTACCATGTGACAAGCAAAGTTTCCTTAATTTGTTATTATAAAACAGCGTTTCTCAATTTGTTTCCATTGTGGATAACTTGAAACAGTTTCCATGCCTCAGTGAATCCCTGCATAAAACTTATTATATACCATTATAAAGATATGTCTCTATAATTTTATCGTAGTTCAAGTGATAAAGATAAAGTATATAGACACCCTATATGCGTCCTGTATTCGAGTACAGGATGCATGCATGTTGTGTACTCACGGACACACGAATCCGCTACGTATAGGTCACACTCACAAAATAATGACATAGCTGAATATATTCCCGACGATTATTTTAATTTTAAATTATATAAGAGGTTAAAATTTTTATTACAATTACCAAATGTTCTCCAACAATATGTCGTACATGTATAGCAAAATTATGAATATATAATTAAAGAATAATTATTCAAAAATGCTTTGGCCTATTTATTGCTGTTTCTCGCAGTTGTGTGGAAAGACGACTGACCTTCTATATACTAATTATTAAACGTAGACTCGTTTATTTACTATGAGGAAAATGTCTTCTCATAGGAAGAGGGTCGCAAGGTGGGTCGGAAGGTGTAGTGTCGAGTCGTAGGCATTGCCGCACTGAACTACAGTATTCACTTTTATTGCATTACTAGTTCATCTCCTTTGTGCGACTAACCATTTTCTTCAGTAAGCTTTTGTTCCAGTGTTTTCTTTACAATATTATTAACCAGAACTTATGAGTTTATACAAGCATTATAACACTTGCAGAGCCGAGAGAGACCTTTTTTAGATGCCTAGGGTTCCGGGGAACACCGGTTGGGAAACACTATTATAAAATGTTTTCACATTCAAAATAATCCCCTTACGAAAACCGGCACTTCGTGAGATGAAATGGTGTCATTACTTGAAACATTTGCAATAGCATTTATGACATAGCTAGACACGATGAGAAAAAATTTAAATCTTATAACCATGAACAACAGAAAAAAATAATTTCATCAACTAAATTAATGTCACTAGAAAAAAAAATACCACATCGTGTTTAAGTTATATTTTTATTTAAATCGTTTTACTAAAGGAGAACAACAAATCTACTAGGATTTTTACCACACTTTATGCATAATCTTCATGTTGTGGCAGATCACTTGTGCTTACCACCCTTTTCAGTTCATTCGATATTTTTTCAATTGGTTTCGATCTGAAACCTCCTGAAGACCGAGGTAAAATTTTTATATTGTCTCATTGAAAATATTTCGGGTCTAATGTCACCAATTGTTGCTGGATGCCAAGAATATCAGCAACGTTTTGTCCTTTCAGAACATTCTTCAATTTTGGAAATGGCCAAAAATCAAAGAGGGTTAAGTCTGGGTAAATAAGGTTGATGACCCATTTTTGCAATGGGTTTCATAACCAGGAACTTCAATACAAGTATCATTCGCAGGAGAATTAATATAGTGGAGAATACATTTATCAGGGCACGGGTTTGGTTGTTTTCCTCCGAACTGATACTCGTGACCCTTTCAACACTGTTGTTGTGATAATTATTTGTAGTAAACTATACCTTATGACCAAAGAAACACACAAGCATGATCTTGATTAGTGATCAATATATTTTTTCGTTTTTTCGGTCAAAGTGATTTGTTTTGTTTTTAAATGAATTGCCTGGCGTTTTGATTCGTGATCGTGCTGAACTATTTAATCACCGGTAATTATTGTATCAAGCTTCTCTGCATTATTCATAAGATCAGATGAGAGGTGAAGCCGAATTGGTTCCTACTTATAAGTCAAGATAAAATACCATCTTTGAATCATTTTTTTGTTAGTATCTGCCGCATTATTTCCATATAGCTATTCAGTTCTTCTGATAATATTCACATATTGAATCCTTGATCTAAGCACACCAAGGTACAAATTCTGTCCACACGAGAATCTGTTTTTGTAATTTTATCTGCTCTTCTTTCATGATCATGTAGACAATCTCGGATTATTTAACCAAGTGTGTCCCTTGAAAACACTCGATTTATTCATAGCATGTTCGCCATAAGCTTTTTATAGCGATAACATTTCACAATCAATTTTTAACAACCATCACACAAAACTTGATATATAATATGAACACGTACAACTTCCTCTACTGCTCGACAAAAAAAAAATTAAAGTGAAAGTTGTAAAATCTCAAAAATAGCAAAAATCTATGACATTGGGCGGAAAAAAGTTCTTTAGCTAAGGAATTAAAACCTTTTAGCTAATAGGGATTTTAGGTGTGCCAAATATTTCAGTTCTACGTTTCGAATGAAATTTGTAAAATACAGCTGCAAATAGGAAGAAACAGGAATCCGGATATAGAATACGTATAAAAAGAAGATTATTTTAAGGGAAAAAAATACGATTCTGTGAATAGATACGAGTAAAGAAATCTAGGGAATTTGCTGCAAATTTAAATAGATACAAATCGGCAGATGGCTGACTATTTGGTTTAAAAATATAACAAGCATGTTAAAAAAAAGCAATATTTTCTGAAATGGTGGAAGACTGTAAGTCACCAACGTTTTCCAGAATATAGCAATATTTTCTAGTAATATTTTACTAATTCTACTAATGCAATATTTTCTACTAATGGCAGTGTCAATGCTAATGTAACCAGTTTGTTTTATTGTACTAATCCAAGCGGGACATAGATTTACAAAAGCTTGATTGCTTTTTTTTAAAAAGTGTCACGGGGGTGTTTTATGCTGTGCAAACATGTCTGCGTTTGATAAGAGAATATTATTGGTGAGTGACAAATCGTCGATATTTGAAGGGTTTTCAAAAACTCATCACCGAAGAATTACTGTTCAATAAAAAATACTTGACTGACATCAGTCATTTTGGCAAACTTGGAACGTATTCTTACTGTCAACTTGGAAGAGTGGAAGAATAATTCTTTTGCTCATTGATAACAAAGACAAAGTCATTTTCACTAATGAAAAAAGAAAATGAAATCTACCACACGTAACATTTATTTTAATAATTTGACACTAAGCAAGACAATAATGCCACTAAGACGCAAATGGGGGTACTGGGGGCGAAAGTGAAATAGAATGCTTTACTAAGGAAAATAGGCAACAAAAGGACATGATTCAGGAAGATGGCGATTGATCTAACCAAAATAGCCTGGAGGGGGAACCGGTCTAGTCACTGATGATTCGATCATATAGCAGGTACTGATAGGTTACATGTTAGCAGCAGTACTGGTAGAGACCTGACCTATATATATATATATATATATATATATATATATATATATATATATATATATATATACGCTGACGTGCCTTACCTTTAGGCTACAAAGAAGCGTTCGGTTATAAACAGTAAATTCGACCTTGTCTACCGAATATATATATGTGTGTGTGTGTGTGTGTGTGTGTGTGTGTGTATGTGTGTGTGATCAAGTTCACCCCAAGCAAGGCATTAAAGACCCTGAAGCACAAGGAATTACTGGGTGTCGAAGAATTAGATAACAGAAACACCACTGAGGAACGAGTACCGTAGAAGTGTAACCAGGAAGACAGAAGATGGCGATTGACCTTGCAGTTGGCAGAGAAGCAAGAAACTGAAAAGGATTTCCACAGGTGAGAGAGAATAAGCTGTATGAATGGAACTTGCGGTTACGTCTCGTTAATTGAACAGTAAGACAATGAAACCTTTTTGGCAATATTTTAGGAGGCTTCAATTCCTGCGGTCGATGTACGAAGGAAGAGCGCTTATTCAAACAACTGCCTTTAAAATATTTATAGAAAAGACAAATGGAATCCACGTCACGGTAGTGAAATAGAGACAAATCGAGATAACAGTTCAGGACAGTAACATTACAGACACTTTGAAAATTATCAAGAATTTATATATATATATAATAATAATAGCCAGGCCACTATCGCGTCTAGCATGAAACAGACTGTCGCCTCTAAGTCTTCAATGTTCACTTTTACCTTTACACACGCTCTATCTAAGATATTAAGCACTTTATCCCATAAATATAGCACACCTTAAGACCATATTTCTTCATATATATATTAAGACATTTTTATGTTTATACATTCTTTTTATAGATAAAATATTTAAGTAAATGTTCTGTTTTATAAAAAAAACATTATTAAACATTTCCCGGCCTGAATGTCGGAGAAATTTGCATAGAAAATTTTCGTCCTCCGACAAGAATCGAACCTTTAAATTTTAATCGATTAAAGTCAGGCTATATAAAGGTTCTGTATAGGATTATTTAAAAATATGATTCCAACACGCTACATAAGCTTCAATTTTTAAATAATTAGTTATATTTATGCTTTACTTTTGTATCGATCACTATTTTTACAAAAATAATAACAAAAATACTAAGGAACTTTGGATTATTTACCTAACCAGTTCTTTCCTATTTTCTATATATTTTTCACACACACACACACACATATATATATATATATATATATATATATATATATATATATATATATATATATATATATCACTAGACCAGATATTTATAAATTGCAATGTGGATTCTGACGAGAAAAATTGTCTGGCACGACACAGTGAATCAAACATTTCTCGCAGTAGACCTAGCAATTGATTCAATATAATCACCCAATTTTATGCCAGTATAATAGATGAGACCAAGAAAACGCAATTAGTTGCTCTCGTGGAGTTTAGTATCAGCCATGCTTCACCAATCCAATTTGAAGTTGTTTAGAGTCTATAGTACTTTGACAAACAGTCAACGAGACCAGTGGGTATAATCACTTGGAGATTTCTTCTATACTCTATCTATCTATCTATCTATCTATCTATCTATCTATCTATGAGGAGTGTTTTTATTTATCTGTCAATCATACGGTCTTTCCCATGCTTGCACATTCCAGTCGTAGTTAATTAGAACCCGTGCTCACAACAGGACAATTACTGACAGCGGAATTCCACCCTACCTAGAAAGTTATAATTCAAGTCAACCCTGCACCTAGCTTTTTTGATGGTCTTTTGTGGCATTGAAGCCAAAGTCTATTCTGGTATCACCTAGGGGATGAGGATGGGCTGAAAATTTCATAGTCTGACTATAAAGGAATGACGGTAGAGCTGGGTTAGCAGCCCTAGATCGTCAATGATTTAATTTCAACTCTTCTTGTTAATAACTGCATTGTTTATTTCCAGGTAAACTGAGATCTGACTCAATGCCTGTCTATATATCTAAGATGAGGTATTGTAATTATTTACATTGTTCGGAATGTTTTCCTCACTTTATTGCCATATTCAGTTCGAAATTCCAATAACTTGAAGAAGGCTGGAACGTAAAACGACCGAAACGTCGTGAATATGGCAATAACGATGAGGAAAACAGCGCGAACAATGTAAATAATGAGATCTGACTGTTCAAAGAACATTGTTCATCCTATTAGCAAAAAATTCATCAACTGCAGATATGACGCCATCATCACTGTGATACTGTTTTCCCGCCAAATGTTTTTCGTGTTAAGGAAAAGAAACCAGGAGAATAGGTGGTGGGGGATCAACCAGTCCAAAGCCACATTTACATACAAAGAGTCATTGAAACCAAGGACATGTGAGCTGGGATATTTTCCTGATGAAATAAAAAAAACCCTTTTGTCAGTTCTCCTGGATGTTTGCACTTGATGGTCTTCATAACTGCCTCAGCATAGTACTCGCCATTGATGGTGTGGCCCTTTTTGAAGATAGTCAATAAAAACACTGCTTTTGGTATCACAAAAAAATTGAGTCATTCACCTTACCTTACAGATGAAACGGCCTTAAGCTTCTTTGGGGCACGTGAAGCATGGATTGTTTTGTTTTTTTTATATCAAGTTAATGAAAGTTTGCAGTGCTAGAACGAAAAAGGCCCGAACATTGTTGACTCTTATTAGGAAAATGAAAGATTGCAATGTTGAAGATTTTACCAAAAAATCGATTAAATTGATATGTATAATGCCGAATTAGAATATGTAACGCTTACATATGCAGAAAAATGCCTCACTGGCATATGACATTGCTCCGGGCAATAAAACCTGCCCCAAGTTAATTTTAAATGTTAACTTTAATGTCGCTAAAACGAAAGAGCTTTCTTTCATCGTCTTAAAGAACCCTTTATGATTCCTATCAGCATGGCTGGTACTAACCTCCAGGAGAGGGTCTCATTGCATCTTCTCGGACTAATATTTTCTGCTGACATGAACTAGAAAGATTATATTGAATCAATTGCTCTGTCTTGTTGCTAGGATATTTGGCTTACTGTGTCGGGCTAGACAATTTTCCTCGCCATCTATTTTACACATGTATACGTTCGTACATTGAATATTGCTGCCACATTTGATCTAGTACTTCTGCTATGTATTTAGAAATCAAAAGCTGAATCTGCAGTGTTACTGGTCTTGACCTGGCATCTCAGCTTCAGTCACTTTCCCACCCGCGTAAAGTAACTCCGCTTAATAGTTCGATAAATATATTCATGGCTATTGTTCCGATAAACATTCAAATTTGGTACCTAAACTTTATGAATTTAAGCGCAGTAACAGATTGGCAACAAGGTCTAAGCATTTTAGAATTGAAAAGGCTAGATGCAACCGTAAGTTCTATGCTAACAGTTTCTTCTCTCTCACGTCTCGCTTATGAAAGTCTCTTCTATCTTGCATTCCTGTCAAATTTGATCTTCAAAATTTTAAATGCAATGTCAATCGTCATCATCTCTCTTCTTAATCCCTGTTCTTTTATTGTTCTCTCGCCTTAATAATTTTTTCCTCGTATTTTCTCACAGTCAGTAATCCCTTAGTGACTTTATTGCCTTTATTGGGGTGAAATGGTTAAAGAAATTCAGCCCCAAATTAACATCATATTATTTTATCATCTTTTTCTACTTCATTAACCAAGCCTAATCCTGATTAGGAAATATTAAAATAAAAATGGCGGTATTTTCAATTTTCTTTGAAAACCGAGCGGGTTTTTCTTTTTTAACTTAATTAGTCGATTAGCACAAAACAGACGAAAACTTTTTAAATATGACTTACGTTTGAATAAGGAAGCTGTTATGTATTAATTAGATCTCACCTAACAAGTAGATTAGCCAATCGCTTGTGAGAAGCTAACAATTTAAAAAAAAAAATCATAACGCAGCAGAAACTGGTTAAGAAAAGTGTTTTTCGTAAATATCATTGCCTGCTGTATTCGTTTAAACGGGGTTAGCTGGTTACTGAGTCAGAAATTTCTTCGTCGAAGTGTTAACAACATAAATGCAATATAGATAGATAGATAGATAGATAGATAGATAGATAGATAGATAGATAAGCTAGGACATATAGACCAAGATAGAAAAGGTCAGGCTTAGATAGATAGATAGATAGATAGATAGGAGATAGATAGATAGATAGATAGATAGATAGATAATGATGAAACTGAGATAGATAGATAGATAGATAGATAGATAGATAGATAGATAGATAGATAGATAGATAGATAGATAGATAGATAATGATGAAACTGCGATAGATAGATAGATAGATAGATAGATAGATAGAATAGACTTTTTACGAAACGGAAGATTGTTTTGCACCAAACCTGGATAGATGAATCAAACAACAGCTACTTTTTGCCATTGAAACATATAGACCAAGATAGAAAAAGGCAGGCTTAGATAGATAGATAGATAGATAGATAGATAGATAGATAGATAGATAGATAGATTGAAGAAATAAGCTAGACATATAGACCAAGATAGAAAAAAAGGTTTAGATAGATAGATAGATAGAATGAATAAATAAGCTAGGATATAGACCAAGATAGAAAAGGGCGAACTTAGATAGATAGATAGATAGATAGATAGATAGATAGATAATGAAGAAATAGATAGATAGATAGATAGATAATGATGAAACTGCGATAGATAGATAGATAGATAGATAGATAGATAGATAGATAGATAGATAGATAATGAGAAATGAGATGATAGATAGATAGATAGATAGAAGATAGATAGATAGATAGTAGTGAACATCAAGAGATACTTTTTTACGAAACGGAAGATTGTTTTGCACCAAACCTGCAAGTGCAAAGCATGCTAGACTTGAAAATCTACATTTGAATTCCTTCTTTTTCTGTGCTCAAACAACAGCTACTTTTTGCCATTGCGAAATAAACAATTTTCCCCGGACATATAGACCAAGATAGAAAAAGGCAGGCTTAGATAGATAGATAGATAGATAGATAGATAGATAGATAGATAGATAGATAGATGATAGATAAATAGATTGAATATAGACCAAGATAGAAAAGGCAGGCTTAGACATATAGACCAAGATAGAAAAAGGCAGGCTTAGATAGATAGATAGATAGAATGAAGTAAATAAGCTAGGACATATAGACCAAGATAGAAAAGGGCAGGCTTAGATAGATAGATAGATAGATAGATAGATAGATAGATAGATAGATAGATAGATAATGAAGAAACTGAGATAGATAGATAGATAGATAATGATGAAACTGCGATAGATAGATAGATAGATAGATAGATAGATAGATAGATAGATAGATAATGATGAAACTGAGATAGATAGATAGATAGATAGATAGATAGATAGATAGATAGATAGATAGTAGTGAACATCAAGAGATACTTTTTTACGAAAAGGAAGATTGTTTTGCACCAAACCTGCAAGTGCAAAGCATGCTAGACTTGAAAATCTACATTTGAATTCCTTCTTTTTCTGTGCTCAAACAACAGCTACTTTTTGCCATTGCGAAATAAACAATTTTCCCGGACATATAGACCAAGATAGAAAAGGCAGGCTTAGATAGATATAGATAGATAGATAGATAGATAGATAGATAGATAGATAGATAGATAAATAAGCTGGGACATATAGACCAAGATAGAAAACCAAGATAGATAGAAAAGGCTAGGACATTAGATGAAAGATAGATAGATAGATAGATAGATAGATAGATAGATAGATAAGATAGATAGATAATGATAATGATGAAACTGCGATAGATAGATAGATAGATAGATAGATAGATAGATAGATAGATAGATAGATGAGATAGATAGATAGATAGATAGATAGATAGATAGATAGTAGTGAACGTCAAGAGATACTTTTTACGAAAAGGAAGATTGTTTTGCACCAAACCTGCAAGTGCAAAAGCATGCTAGACTTGAAAATCTACATTTGAATTCCTTCTTTTCTGTGCTCAAACAACAGCTACTTTTTGCCATTGCGAAATAAACAATTTTCCCCGGACATATAGACCAAGATAGAAAAAGGCAGGCTTAGATAGATAGATAGATAGATAGATAGATAGATAGATAGATAGATAGATAGATAGATAGATAGATAGATTGAAGTAAATAAGCTAGGACATATAGACCAAGATAGAAAAAGGCAGGCTTAGATAGATAGATAGATAGATAGATAGATAGATAGATAGAATGAAGTAAATAAGCTAGGACATATAGACCAAGATAGAAAAGGGCAGGCTTAGATAGATAGATAGATAGATAGATAGATAGATAGATAGATAGATAGATAATGAAGAAACTGAGATAGATAGATAGATAGATAATGATGAAACTGCGATAGATAGATAGATAGATAGATAGATAGATAGATAATGATGAAACTGAGATAGATAGATAGATAGATAGATAGATAGATAGATAGATAGATAGATAGTAGTGAACGTCAAGAGATACTTTTTTACGAAAAGGAAGATTGTTTTGCACCAAACCTGCAAGTGCAAAGCATGCTAGACTTGAAAATCTACATTTGAATTCCTTCTTTTTCTGTACTCAAACAACAGCTACTTTTTGCCATTGCGAAATAAACAATTTTCCCCGGACATATAGACCAAGATAGAAAAAGGCAGGCTTAGATAGATAGATAGATAGATAGATAGATAGATAGATAGATAGATAGAATGAAGTAAATAAGCTAGGACATATAGACCAAGATAGAAAAAGGCAGGCTTAGATAGATAGATAGATAGATAGATAGATAGATAGATAGATAGATAGATAGATAGATGATAGAATGAAGAAACGGAGATAGATAGATAGATAGATAGATAGATAGATAGATAGATAGATAGATAGATAGATAATGAAGAAACTGAGATAGATAGATAGATAGATAGATAGATAGATAGATAGATAGATAGATAGATAATGATGAAACTGCGATAGATAGATAGATAGATAGATAGATAGATAGATAGATAGATAGATAGATAGATAATGATGAAACTGAGATATATAGATAGATAGATAGTAGTGAACGTCAAGAGATACTTTTTTACGAAACGGAAGATTGTTTTGCACCAAACCTGCAAGTGCAAAGCATGCTAGACTTGAAAATCTACATTTGAATTCCTTCTTTTTCTGTGCTCAAACAACAGCTACTTTTTGCCATTGCGAAATAAACAATTTTCCCCGGACATATAGACCAAGATAGAAAAAGGCAGGCTTAGATAGATAGATAGATAGATAGATAGATAGATAGATAGATAGATAGATAGATAGATAAGCTAGGACATATAGACCAAGATAGAAAAAGGCAGGCTTAGATAGATAGATAGATAGATAGATAGATAGATAGATAGATAGATAGATAGATAGAATGAAGTAAAAAAGCTAGGACATATAGACCAAGATAGAAAAAGGCAGGCTTAGATAGATAGATAGATAGATAGATAAGCTAGGACATATAGACCAAGATAGAAAAAGGCAGGCTTAGATAGATAGATAGATAGATAGATAGATAGATAGATAGATAGATAGACTGTGGACATAAAAACAAACATTGAAATATACTCAGTGGTAACTGATCTAGAGAGCCTAGCTTGTACTGTTTATACCGGCAGTTTTCTTTTTTTTTTTTATTTGCCCAACCTTCCCACAAAGGTAGGATGTGACACAAGGCCGTTTTTAATATGGGCCCAGGAGAAAAACTGCTTAATCGCTGCGATCACAGACACGCTGTTGCTGAGATGTCACCGACACCACCTCACTTTGAGGAAGGTCCTGCTGCAGGATAACTGATACAACTTTTGTCAGTGTTTATCGGTTGCAAATAAATAAATGTTATATGGACCAAAAGCGTGTCAGAAGAGTCGAAGTAAAACAAGAATCGGTGAGGCGAAAAAAACGGGAGAGAAAAAAAAATTGTAGAGAAAAAAAAGAGTGGATCTGAACCAGATTCAATATAAGCGCGCATAAGCCCTGTTATTTTAATGCGCTTAAATTGCTTTGTTATTTTCTCCAATCTACTCTGTCCCTCTCTTGCATCTCAACTCAAAGCCCCTTTTTGCCTCTAATTAAGCCTGCTCGGTGAGGTGTGCATGTTTGCCTATACACGAACAGAAAGGTACAAAACCGCGTCCATATAGGCGCCGAGGTTCGCAATGCGACAGAAAATATCCAATCAGTAGCTCTGACGGGGCAACAATAGTAAAGTATGGAAATGAAGGTGAAAAAAGGGAGTGACGAATAACGAAACGTGTTTTATCGGTGATTCCTGGAGGGAAGAAACAGGGTATATATATATATATATATATATATATATATATATATATATATATATATATATATATATATATATAAATCAGATAAACTAATAATGAGGTAATAATGCGACATACAAAGAGAATCGTTTTGTTATACACACACACACATATATATATAAAAAGAAAAAAGTATGAAAAGGAATAATGAGAAAGTATAGGGAGACAAAAAATTAAGAAAAGGGAAAAATAACTTTAATATTCTGTATATGTGAGGGTCTGTGCATAGGCGTGCACTTACACTCGCGTATACACACAGACACACAAACAGACACGCGTAGACAAAGGAGAAAAAACAATCTAAAACCGATAAAAAGCACATAAATTATTTTTAACTTAATATAAAAATAATGAAATCGATAAAATAGGCAGACAATTGCTGATGCCTCCTGACGAATGGACCGAATGATTACGAAAAGTTTGTACAAAATTCTGGACTCGGAGTGCTTAATATAACATCAATCATATTTATATATATATATATATATATATATATATATATATATATATATATATATATATATATATGTATGTGTGTGTGTGTGTGTGTGTGTACTAAGATGAATTATATATCTCCTCCTCGCCACTCAATGCTACTTAAAGTTTCATTCACTGAGCGATCGCCAAGCACAAATTAAATTTTAATCTGTGCCTGACGATTGTTATTTGAATGAGGTAGTGATCTAATTTTTCTTAATATAAAGTTCTACTCTCTTATTTTACATCGAATACAGTTTCATTATTACTAACAGCACTCGCGATATGCTATCATAAATGTAACAAAGAATGTGTTTGCCACAAATCGGTCGACCATAGTATTTCTGGAATATAATGACTTATAGCTGTCTTTGTAATTACAGCTGTCTTTGTAATTACCCTGCTCAATATCAAGGGCTCAATCAATAATAATGATAATGTTCACTAACTGAAACGGTCATTGAGAAGATAAAAATACTGGACGATTGCGAAAATAGGATCTATTAATAGAAAGTCACTGTAAGCAGGATTTGTACAAGAAACCGAAGAGATAGCACCCCATGAAATGTGACGCTGACCTGGAATTTTTTTGAAGAAGAAGAAGAAGAAAACCGAAGACATGATTTGTGCTTTGTTAAAACAGGCTTTGAGAACAAATTCCATCAAGTACTCTATTTATGAAGCAGCGACTGAAAATCTACAACACCTTATTAGTGGCTGCACTCACGTCAGCTAAAAGATGACGGCACCATGTCAAATTTAGAACCGAGAATATATTGGGAACGAAACAGCAAGTATGTCATCGAGTGGACAGAGAACTGATTCGAGCATCTACCTCCGAGAATGAGTAAATTAAGCTCATGTGGAACAACAACAACTATCTGACTGATAAGCGCTTGGAGAGTAATCGCCCTGACATCACACTTAGGTTGGGATAAGAAAACCGTGAAGAGATATCAAGACCTGGCAGGAGAAATCGGAGAAACTTACCAAGTAGCAGCACAAGTTGTCCCTTTTGAGATTAGGTCACTTGGGATTAATTCCAAAATAATTCTACCACGCAGCAAGCCTTGGGGATGCTTGATATTTCTGGGAGTAATTCTAAGGCAGCCCTAAGCTGCGGGTAGGAATTGAGATACTACCCTCATCACCCGACCGAAACAGTTAATAGTTTGAGTGGAAACTGAGATCAACACCGAATGGCGAACACAATCTTCATGTCATGTGTGGTGTGCTTTGTCTAGTCTATTTATATAAGCTGTTCAGTTGTGCACTAAGATTAGTTTTTTTATGCCAACGAACAGTCATTGCCACTTTTGCGATGTCAACGAATACTCGTTGTCACTTTCGTAAAGCTCGTTATAGTAGAGACTTTGTAATCGCAGATTCAACTATAGTATGCAATTGAACAATACTGGTGTCAGACGCCTGCTAATAACACTCGCACTAATAGTACTTGCTCGATAATAGTCGCTCAAATAGTAACCACCGTATAGTGATCCGAATAGAGAATAGCGGTCTGTATAGTAATAGAGGATAGACTAGAAATGAGGATCTGAATAGTAACAGAGGATAGAGCAAAAATAGCGATCAATCTAGACGTCACCCGACTTCCTATATATGTGTTTTCTCTATGGTCACGTGGTTTTACTTAATTCAATAATGGGATCGCCTGTGTTTGCTCACTGGCTATCTATGTTCAAACTGAAGTGTCGGCAGCGACACTTTATTCCTATGTAACAGTTAGTAATGTTATCTTGACGGTTATTGTGTTCACAGTAACGGCTATGATACTAGAGACTATTGATTAGAGATAATTGTGAATACGGGTGTGGTTGTTCGTTATCTTTTTACTAGTTATTTATTATTGATACTTAATTAGTTTTTATTTTGTGTTTATCTATTGTTATTATCTTGTGTTTACTTGTTCATTCGTAGTTTGTTAATTTCTTTCCTTATTCAGATTTTATTTTTTATTTTTTGGATGGTTGATCATTTTATTTGTTTAGTTAAAATTATTGATTTTTATAAAGTGGGTTATATTATCTGCGTTGTATATAGTGAATATATTTGCATTTTTATGGTGGTATTTTATAATGTATCCGTTTTTGCTTTTTTTTTTTGTTTTTTCGTTTTTTGTTTGTTTGTTTGAGTTTTGGGGGGGGGTTAGGTAACGTAGTAAAAGTTTTCCCGCATTTTTAGATGAGTTCTGATAATTTATTTAGTAATTTGTGTTGGTTTAGAAAAGTGATTATAGCTATTTTCTCTTCCAGGCAGAGATTACAGATTTTGGATTTGAGCTGATGCAGTTTTTCATTATTTTCCATGACATTTTTGGTGGAATTCGTTTTTTGTTTTTTTTAATGTCCCATATGTGTTTAGAAAGCATTGTGCTGTTCGCGTATTTACTATTTTAAATTTACGTGCGTAATTTTTTCTAGTCATTCAGTTACAGCTATGTATATTTTTCTTCGTTTTTCTGCTGATTCGCAGTGGATTGGTATATTATAGACCTTAAAACTTATATATTATACAATAGACCTTAATACTCATAATGCACCACTGACTAGCAAAAACAATTAGTCAAGCCAAAAGTAATGGCGCACTGTAGGCCACATATAAGATGATGCTACAATGGCATGTTTTTTTTTCTTTTTATAGAATTTCTAGAAAAAAAACCTATTGCATGCATAACTTTGGCTTATATAAGAAGCTCATCCGTCTTTAACCAATCCTCTCCAGATCGTGAATTCAAAATTTTCCTTCTTCTAGACTGGTAGCCAACGAAGGCTATAGGTTCCAATCATTGCATTTAGGAGAAGAGATGGACTCATACCTTTACCAAAGGTATTCGCGTTGGCCGTGCATCCGAGTTAAAATTATGGATAAACAGAAAAAAAAACGATCTGATGAAGCCAACAAAAACCTTGTCAGCCATATTGGCAACAGATCTTGATGAGTGAGACTTGAACTAAAAACAGAATAAAATATGAAATTTGAATATTTATTTATATTTATGAAAACTTCTGAGTCCATTGGGTCAGACATTTAAATGTGAATCGTGCCAAGGAATGTACGTATATGTATTGATATGAATCATAATTAAAATTATAATTTGGGGATACATGCGTTTGAGTAATTGTCACTACTTTTATTAAACTGTATAATTGACTGTGTGTGTTTGAGGGAGAGAGAGAGTATGTGCGCAAGAAATTGTGAGTTTCCTGATATACTTATGTGTACATATATCCAAATTTACGTGTGCACTCATATATATATATATATATATATATATATATATATATAATCGACTCTCCCGTCGCGTTCGACGTATGAGGGTCAGGCCGATAAGTCCCCAGGAAACCGACACCGGCACATGAGATTTGATTATAGTGGTGAAGGCCTTGTGCAGGACCAGCCACACTTTTTGGAGGGACGAATACAGAAACCTGGTGCACCGAATGCATGCCACAAGGTTCCCAAACGACCCTCCGCAGGTTTTGAATTCAGAGTTGTCCTTCTCCTAGACCAGTTGCCATCCAAGGCTATAGAACCCAGTCTGTCCTGCTATTTTACCCATAGCTGGAGGGAGATGAAGAGGATAGATACCTTTCCCAAGGGTATTAGTATTAGAAAAGTATCCTATCTGGGACTCATCAGCAGTGCGCATCCACTACCGAGAATCGAACCCGGACCGTTTCGATACAACTGTACCACGGGACTCGGTGACGAAGAAGACACAAACTAGACTCGATATAGCGTACCACTCACTCAGTGATACTCATCGAAGTATACGGATAACCTCGAAACAGTGACCCAAGAGCCACGACTGCTCTCTCTCTTTCTCTCTCTCTCTCTCTCTCTCTCTCTCTCTCTCTCTCTCTCTATATATATATATATATATATATATATATATATATATATATATATATATGTATATATATATATGCATATGTCTGTTTGGGCGCACACACGTGATTTTGTGTAAACATATGCCCGAACAGAGTTGTTGAAAAGTTTTCGGTTTTTGGTTGATTCGAATTCTAGTCGAGTTCATACGCGAATAGCTTTGGTAAAGGTATGAATCCGTCTCTTCTTCTAAATGCAATGATTGGAACCTATAGCATTGGTTGCCTACCAGTCTAGGAGAAAGATCGACCGAGGAGAAAGTACAAGACAAATTACGTTTGTTCATTTAGTTTGATTTTTGACGAGAGCATACCAGCCAACATCTTAGAATATATATATATATATATATATATATATATATATATACATATATATATATTGAGCACTTTTAATACGTTCAGTTTTAACAAACATTTTACTATTTGTGCTACTCTGGCATATATATATATATATATATATATATATATATATATATATATATATATATATATATATATAGTACAGGTAATCAATCCGTTGGTATATAATCCGGGTGGATCCTAGTAATATTAATTATTAAAACTGATCCACAGAGAGCTCGATGTTTTTATTTTAACAGAGCATATGTATTTATACAGCAAAAAAAAAATTACCTCAACATAGGTATAATCTATTTCAAATCTTTTTTTACGGCTATCATTAGCCTCTGATGATAGCTGTGTGAAGAACGGTTTGAAAAATATGTTGAGGTAATTTTTGTTTTTTGCTGTAAATATATATATATATATATATAGAGAGAGAGAGAGAGAGAAACAGAGAGAGAGAGATAGCAGTAGAGAGATAGAAAGAGACAGACAGACAGAGGATGGGAGGGTTTTAAAGTGAGAGACTGCAAGAAATGTAATCCAAAATATTATTATTTTTATAAAGATATTTTTTTACTAACCTTATGGTTATTTTACTTTATATTAGTTGCATCTGTCTACTAATTTGTGGCATCACATCGCAGACACCTGGCTCTCGGGTGGTAAGAGAACTGTAAACATAAACAATTCTAATTCTGCCTCTTCTTCCTGCAAAAAATAAAAGGATACTTATCACTTCTGCGATCACGCTAATATTAATGCATGGTGTTAATGTTGTCTATCGGTTCTTTCCATGTTTACTCCAATTGTCTAGATGAAAACCATAAAAAAAGAAGACGTAGAACCCAAACACTAACCTTTTAACGATATAATTTCGCTACAATAATGGTTTGTTTTTTGTTTTTTACTTAAAAACGTGGATTTGATAACTAAATCCACACTTGTCACTCCCTATATACGCTTGTATTTGATATCAGCACAAAACTTTTAAACAAATATCTCCATAAATGGAAAGTCATGAATAAAAACTTGTAATTATCTTGAAATAAAATAAACGATCAGTGTAACATGTTCAGTGACATGACTGTTGCAATTATATATTTGAAAAATGGTACACGCGGTCGAACGAGAAAAGAGCACGTAATCCGATAACGTGTTTTAAGTATACGTTAGGATCACTTGTTTTAAAAACTGAACGGCAAGTAGCTAGCAACAAAGATGGAATCGGTCAGTCACACCAGGATAGATGCGGTCGGATATAATCAAATATCTTTACATTCCGTGATTCTTTCTTTATCGATTTATATGTCCTATCCATTTCAGTTGTTCTGAAAGTCCTCAGGTGATATGATTTCTGTTATGTCGTACAGATCTTTGTTCTTGATAATGTAGTGATAGCCCACATGATTCAAAGAAGGAAGGCCTTACTCTCTCAAATCTATTTTAGTCATTGATCTGAGAAGGCGGTTGGATACAGCTGACAGTTTAGATATTTCTGAATAGATTTGGTGCCATGCATGACATTCATATGAATGTTTCGATTTGACGAGTCTATTCAAGGACATGACTCCATTTTTCTGGTTAATGCTTTGGTTTTGTAGTAATTTGCGGTGTAGGCAAAACTACCCCACGCACAACCTTTTCTATTAGGTTGGTGCAAAAATAATGACGTAATAATGCCGTTTTTTGACGTTAAAAAATACGTCAAAAAACGACATTATTACGGCATTATTTTTGCACCAACCTAATACGTTCAGTTTCCTTATTTACCCTACCTTATTCTTTATAAGCGATCCATACGCCGAGGTATGTGAAGTAATAAGTATTTACCAATTGCACATCCTGAATTTATGATTGATTCAATGAATGTGCCATCGCTGTTTTCATTCCTTTTCCAGATCATAGATTCTGTTTTGGAAAGGTTTATTTTGCGTCATATTTCTTGGAACACATGGGAAAGAATGATGATTTTATGCTCAACTTTGACTTGATTTTTATCCCAACTTTGAATACCTCCTCATCAGTACATTGGCTTCGGGAGGGAAAGCAGAATTGCTGTCTTCTATTATCAGATTCGTTTAAGGTCTTAAAATGTATGCTAATTGATCAGTGACCACCTATACACATCTGCCTTTATAAATGCACCGAGCATAGTATAGAAAAAAATTGAATAACCAGGGCTCTCGTTTCGTCTTTGTCGTACTCCTAATGATTTTTTTTACTGTTTCTCTATTAGAGTCTTTGCTAGACTTGTAAGATTTTGTGGACCGATAATAATCCTCTATTAGACTGATACATTCACAGCTTGGAGGGCGGTTTCTAATGGATACGAAAAAGGAGTTTCTATTAATGTGGTCATATGCTGCCATGAGGTCAACATAGCAGATATACAATTTCCTATTATAGAGGTACCAATTATCATTCGGCATGAACTTTAAGAGAACCAAACATTATAATTGCGATAATATTGAGAGAGGAAAAAACAAGCTAAATAACACAGAATGGAATAGAATTTGAAATATTAGAAATCCAAAAATAGAGGATCCTTTAGCGATATCATTTTCCTTGGTAGTAACGCCAGATGTCCAAGTCAATGAAGTCTTACTAGTAATAGAAAGTTTATGCATTTGCTAAAAAGAATCGATTTCTTTGAACTTAAATCGATGGGTGGATGGATACCAGCAAATTAGTAGTAAATCTAAAAAAGGGGACACAAATATAAAACCTGGATAGAGAAAATATAGAGGAAACCTGAGGAGAGAATACAAAGACAAAAATCTGAAATGAGGACGCAAAAAAGTAAACCTGAAAAGAGAATACAAAGAGTAAACATGAAGTGAAAACATATACAAAAACCTGAAAAAAAGAACACAACGACAAAATGAAAAGTGAACACAAAGAGAAAACAGGGACAGAGAACACGTAGAGGAAAACTTGAAAAGAGGACAAAATAGATAACCAGAAAAAAGAAAACTTGAAAGGAGAGCATATAGAAAAAACTGAAAAAAGGACATATATAGAGAAAACCTGAAACGGGAACAGAAAGAAAAATCTTTAAAAATGGACGCAAACAGAAAACCTGTAAAGAGAACATATAGTGAGAAAACGAAAAGGGGACAAAGCGTAAACCTGAAAAGGGACCACATAGCAGGAAAAGGAAAGGGAATATTTCGAGAAAGTCTGGAAAATATAGAAAAATGTAATTGCAGACTCTGAAACCGCATTTCACCACTTTCATAAAATACACTAATCAAAACACTATTTTTCTACTAATTAAATTTACAACTTTGATGAACCCAGTCTATTTTATCGTACTATGCTACATGGGTCATTGGTTTACACAAAAGAATATTTGATTGCTTCAAAAAACTTACAGATCATGAAAATATTAAGATGGAAATGTCTAGATCTGATAGGGGGAAATAATTGGTGATTGGCTAAGCAGTGATATTTAAAAACATTTCAAAAGTTTCATAGACCATCACTTCCTGTCTAATTAAAAAGGGGAAATAGCAATCATTTTGGTAGTCTGACTGCTTACTGGAATAATGAACAAGGAAGAAATACAAGAAAAATTGTTTTGCTCGGTGATAATTGTTTCAGCACACGTACACTTAAATCACTTGACTAACGTTCAAATACAAATTTGCCCGTCTATATTTCTGAGATGAGGTATTATGTACACTATTTACATTATTCGGATTATTGTCCTCATCTTGGTCACCATATGTATTACAACGTTTCGGGCGTTGTACGCTCCGACCGTCTTCAGGTGGTTGGAATGTTGAACTGAACCCTTTATTTCGCTCACTGGAGTAGACTGTTCTAGTTCCATGTGCCATGTTTAATGAATGTCAGTTATCAGTTATCTCCTGTTAATTCCTCTGGTAAAAACGTGCAATGATAACAGCAAAAATTGCAATATAAGCACCGGTAAAAAAAAATTGTTGCTGATGACATTAGGTTTATAATACCCAGAAATGCCATGTTTAATGTTTAGGGGAACCTGGGAACAGGTTAAAATCATAGACAAAGAACACCATTGGAAAATTCATAAACTTAAGGAATCAGCACACATGCTAGGCCATAAAAATCTTCTGAGCCTTCCAAGCATAGAAATGAATACAATATGGGAACCAGTAATAAGGAGTGCCAGAGAAAAGCGATAATAACAACAAAAATTGCAATATGAGCTCTGGTAAAAACAAGATTTGATAACAGCAAAAATTGCAATATGAGTACTGGTAAAAAATGGTTGCTGATGACACTAGGTTTATAATACCCAGAAATTCATACACAGATGCCCTCAATGTGTTAGTTAGATCCAGTGGAAGGTCCCAAAGACTGTGAGTTCAATACCCGGTTAAGGCTGCGGAGAACTTTCAGAGGGAAATTAAGAGGAGATAACTGACATCCATTAAACATGGCACGTGAAACTAGAACAGTCTACACCAGTGAGCGAAATAAAGGGTTCAGTTCAACATTCCAATCACCTGAAGAAGACCGGAGCGTACAACGCCCGAAACGTTGTAATAAATATGGCGATAAAGATGGGGACAATTGTCCGAATAATGTAAATAGAGTACAATTTTGCCCATCTAACACGACGTCCTTAATTCGACCAATGAATGTGGGTAACGTCGAAAATCGTGAATAAAGTTAGTAGAGGAGCTTGAAAATATTAATGTCTAAGGCTATGTAATTCCTAGAGGAAATGCTGGCAAGCAGTCCAGAACAAAAACAGTCAGAAGTGTTTCGCTCCTAGTCCGTTTAAAGATTCGGACAGCATTTATCACCCAGCAGCTATTGACATCCAAGCTAAGTCTTTTTGGGGGCGGCAGAGAGTTGCCAATGCTGTAGAATTTCTCAAGATGATGGGAAATCGTAGCACGACAAAGAAAAAGGAAAGGATATTGTTAAACAAATTATTTCAAAAATTAAAATTGACAGTGTGGTGCATAATACTGGAAACACTGACATATGCATAATGCCAAATCAGAATGCAGAAAATGCCTTACTTATGTAAACATTATTTAATATAATTATGCAATGAAAACATCTCCAAATGCATTATGGGTTATGATAATGAATTTGTTAATTCCTTATGCATTAATTAATAATTCCAAAAATGCATAAACCGTTTGATATAATAATGTTATAACTTTTTTTTCTGATATTCCTCAACAAACTACAGCTCTAATTAATTAGAAAAAAATGATGTAAAAATGATGCTATTTTCACTTTCCTTTGAAAATAAGTAGATGCGTTCTTTTTAGTTTAATGAGACGATTAACCCAAAGCAGGCGAGAAGGTATAAAACTAGTGTTTTGCTTGAAAACACAAGTTTGTATTTATTAATTAGATCTTACTTAACAAGTACATTATTAATCGGTTATCATAAGCTAATAATTTAAATTTTCTTTGTAATGCAGAAAATACTACTTCACGGGCGTAGTTTCATTAATATCTTTTCATAGAAAATTATTTGCTATATGCGATTACTCAGGCCCAAGCTATATTAAGCGGAAAGTGTATGATTGAGGAATTGGATTGAGGAATCGCAGAGCCGAGTTCGAATTCCAGTCGAATCCATTACATTCACTTACGTGCTAATACCCTTGGGAAAGGTATGAATACTCTTCCTCTCCCTCCAGCTATGGGTAAAATAGCAGGACAGACTGGGTTCTATAGCCTTGGATGGCCACTGGTCTAGGAGAAGGACAACTCTGAATTCAAAACCTGCGGAGGGTCGTTTGGGAACCTTGTGGAATTCGGTGCACCAGGTCTCTGTATTCGTCCCTTCAAAAAGTGTGGCTGGTCCTGCACGAGGCCTTCACCACTATAATAAAATCTCATGTGCCTGTGTCGGGCTGTCGGTTTCCTGGAAATTGATCTTCTTGACCCTCATACGTCGAATCTCGACGGGGGAGTCGATTATATATATATATATATATATATATATATATATATATATATATATATAAGATACCTTTACAGATTCGTGATGCCTAAGGTTTATAATGAATTTTCAAAAATGGAAACTATATTGAGCCTTTTATTTTAGTTTTAATTTCAAGCTAATAGATGAAATTTAATATTTCTAATAAGCAAAATACTTTGCTGCATTTCAAAACTGATTTTAATTAATTGAAACGAGTTTTCGCTATTTTTTTTTAATTTTAGCGCCATTTGTAGCCACTTATCAGAATGTAATTCTCTTTATTAAAAAAAAATCTTCCAAAAATAAAATATACTTTTTTGAAACTTTATCTGAGGAATATTTCTAATTTAAAGTATAATTAATCTGATTTGAAACAACTATTATTTACTTTAAATTTAAAATTTCGCAGAAATGCGTTTTTTTAGTATCTTTATTTAATCCGTTAAGTTTTTAACAGTTTGATGACAGATTGATGTTTATGTAATGTTGTTCTACGGTGGCTTTATGCGTAAAACAATAAGTGAGGAATATAACGTGGACGCCTTTTATACATACACACATACACACACACACACACATATATATATATATATATATATATATATATATATATATATAGGAATATAACGTGGATGAATATAACACACACACACACACACACACACACACACACATATATATATATATATATATATATATATATATAAGTGAGGAATATAACGTGGATGCCTTTTACACACACACACACACACACACACACACACATATATATATATATATATAAGTGAGGAATATAACGCGGATGCCTTTTACACACACACACACACACACACATATATATATATATATATATATATATATATATATATATATATATATATATATATATATATATATATATAAGGAGGAATATAACGTGGATGCCTTTAAGTAATCTTTAAAATTTAGGAAAATATTCCCCATATTCTAATATTTTATTTAATTTTAGATATTTTGGATTTAAATTTACTATAGTTATCGATCTTATGTCATGCATGGACAACCGTATCTACAAAATCGGCACATATATACTTGGCACCTCGAGGTGGTGTAATGGTTAGCAAGCTTGTTTTGCTCGAACAATTGCGACTGAGTAGTGTGTTCGTTCCTCGCTGGGTGCTACATACTTTCGGCCTTGTGCCACATCTGAGCTACGCCTGGAAAATCAATATATACGCTTAATAAAATCTTTTAAAAATATTAGTGTTTGATGATTGGTACTAAGCTTTACAATTTATGACTAGTGAATATAGTTTTTACTTAATAATATTATCTAAAAGGGCGAAATTAATATAAAATTTTAAAGGATTTATTATTTTAATTAAATTGATTTTTACGTGAAAACAATTTTTCTAAAAAATATTCATTCAATGAAAAATAGTGTCCTTAATAAATCTTATTTATAAAAGCAATTAAAAAGCTCGACAAATGTTTGACAAAACAAAATGATGTTTTGAATTTGCCAAGGAATCCTACATTTAATTAATATGAGGGGGCTGAAATTTTAGTAAGTGGGACTTAACAGATGTAGAAGAAAATATTCTTACTAATGTTTGTAAATGAGTCCTGAAAATTTCATTAAAATCCAACAATTAATTCATTTTTGCAAGAATTTCCAAATCAGTATTTTTTACCGCAAAAAGATACTAAATTTCCTAATAGTAGTTTTGGCTCCACCGCTGACGTAAGAAAAATAAGATTTTTTTTCCAAATTTTCGAACGTGCTAGAAATGATTAAGAAATTTAATAAAATAATCAAAACTACTTTGGTCTTTCCTCTTAACAGCGATAAAACTTTATGTTTGGACCTTTCTTTCATCATGATGGGGTCTTTTTTCAGTGAATTGGAGGTACCCAATATATATATATGTGTGTGTGTGTGTGTGTGTGTGTGTGTGTGTGTGTGTGTGATATGAAATAGAGTATATCTGTAAATGAATAATATGAATTTAAAAAAAAAACGGAAAACTTATCCGATGCGTTTTCACATGTGTTGGACTTTATCAAATGAAATTCAATGATTTTATTTTGTAACTACTTTCTAAATACAAGGGCAATTTTTTTTATATAGATTTTTAAGAAAGCTAATAAATCGTCACGTGATTAGAGTTAAAAATCTCGACAAGATATGGAGGGAGCCAGGCGACACAATAAACGAAATGAATTCCAATGCGCTTAAATCTATATCGAATCATAATTATTAAACTCGAATATTATCCAGTGAAATATTCAGGTCAAAGTTATGGTACCTCATATACCCATCCACAGATAGATAGATAGATAGATAGATAGATAGATAGATAGATAGATAGATAGATAGATAGATAGATAGATTCAAGACTAAATGTTAATTTTGGACACGTCAATAAAATTAATCTACCGTACATTTATTCAGAGACCATCGTTTCGTCTTAATTATCACCTGCTACTTGTCTAAGCATGGACGAATATTCACTATCGTCAACGCTCGTGCTAAAAAGACACGAACAAACAGACAGGAAAAATAGCGAAACCTTTCCCCTAGCAGCCGCATTTTGAATCAAAATGAACACCGCTTGTCACTATTCCCTTAATGCATCTATTGCCTTTCACCTGTTGCGTTTCGTATTGAAGCCAGGCTCAATTATGAATGTAGTTATATCGATTGCAGAACGAGCAACGACATCAACTGCAACAATCATCGTTGCAATGTGGATGCGACGCGAGAGATCATGAAAATAATGCCAGATCGATTTGAACCGTTAAGAAGCTGAATAAACGCGACTGTCTAGATATTAGGTAAACTAAAATGGTCGCTCGGTTTAATAACTATATAAAAGGCAATATCTCGTTGAATATTAGTTTAGACATTAACTTGATTGAAAACCAGATTTGCCTTTTCAAGTGCACTATTTTCCGTCAACTTTGATTTAAATTCATAATTTCTGTCTGAAATTATTTATATTCGGATTATTGCCCTTATCTTCATCAGGTGTATGTCAAACCGAGTAACCGACAAGGAATTTCGAACTGATTATTGTAGTGATTTTACTGCCCACACATAGCCGTGAAAAACTTCTTCTAGCCCCCCTCGGCACATCCCCGTTCTCAAGCGCCGAGTAATGACCCCATATGTCGATAATATCTTTATATTGGTTAAGAATATAGATGAAATATAGCAACTTCAAACACAATTCCAAAATAATTCTGTCCTTAAATTTACATAGGAATTTAATAAAAATAATGAATTCATTTTCTAGATATCGTGATAAACACTAATAATAAAAAATTCACTATCTTCCCATATACAAAAAAAACTACTAGCATAAATTTATTCTCTCCTAATTATGAGAGTGAATGTCCAAATTACTATAAAGTAGAAAGAATTAAAAAAAACTAATAACCGTGCCAAAAATAATTCATCCACAAAACAGATTTTCTACAGTGAACTAAAAAATATAAAACAATCTCTTATTATTAATAACTTCCCCATTTTTTTTTAAGCTTTTCACCCCAAGCAATGTGGGAGTGCCACGAGCACGCAAGGGGTTACAGAGAGTGGGAGCAAGTAAAGAGGCGTGAAAAAGGAAAGGATGAAGAGAAGGACGGGGAATTAGATCAAGGCATCTGGAGATGTCGATTGACATTGCATTTGAATAGTTGGAGATTATAGCTACCAGGGAATCAAGCGAGAGGAAATGAGTTCCACAGACAGGGGGTAAGAGACATGAAGCTATTGGACTAGAAGAGGCAGCTAGAGTTAACCGTTTCGACAGTGAAAGAGTAGAACTGAGATGCCGACCTTTAAATTCATGCAGTTTGGGAACCAGCTAAATATCTCGTCGGAGCAGTTACCATGAAAGTATTTGTAGAAAAAAGACAGAGGGAAGCGACAGCACGTCTGTGTGTGTGTGTGAGAGAGAGAGAGAGAGAGAGAGAGAGCGGCTAAACGAGATGCCAGATTAGGGCCAATCGCATTGCATATCCGACTCTGGATTTTGTCGAAGGCCTTAAGACGATAAACAAATAAAATGTTCTATTAGAAATTTCAATATAAAGCAAATAAAATATACTTCTACAATTAAACCTAAACATATTAATCTTTTACATCGCAATCAAATACATTATAATTATAAACAGAACGAAAATATCCTAAAGAAACTAATAAATACTAATATATCTACCACAGATCCTAGTACAAAAAAGAAAAAATAATTATATACTATACTAATTTCAATATATCCAGTTTAATCCACCGTAATGACTCTTCCGCAACAACTATTATGTTGCAGAAAACCGGCATTGAATATAAATTTAAATGCCCTTTGGGAGATTGTATTTCCAACAGAAAAAATAATATATATGTTGGACATACCACTACTACGTTGTCTCAAAAGCTGGGTTCAATGATGCATCTAGCATCTCTCAACATTTATAACAGCATGCGTGTCCACATTCCCAATTTTAGGAAAATTCTTGTTGAAAATACATCTATACTTTTTCATGAAAATAATAAACATAAACAGAAATTTTTTGAATTAAGAAATTGAAACCAACTCTTAATAGAATTAATTATAAATACTGAACAAATTTTCTGAAATGTTTGCAGTACATAGTTTAAAATATTTAGCTTTTTTCTAGTAGTTTTAATTTTTTTTTTTTTTTTTTTTAAAAATTGAGATATTACAATAACTTAGTTACTTCCCTTGACGTTTTTTCACTTCACACGTAAAAAATTAATTTTCAGATGAACACAACAATTTCATGTCATAGAAAAAGGAAAACCATGGTGACGACATTGTGCTAATGTCGAAAGTACTCAGAATAAAATGAATATGCATGAACATGGAAATTTTCTTTCTTCCTTTAAGAAGGATACTAAGAAACTTGTCCGTAATTATGTGAGGATCCTAATAAAATTAAGTAGACAAAACTTGTCTAAATTATTCATTATGTCTTTTTATATATATATATATATGTGTGTGTGTGTGTGTGTGTGCAGGTACAGATAGAATTGAGTTGACTGTCTTGCCAAAAAGTTATAAACAGGGTTTTTTCAAGTTATTTGTGCATAAAAAAAAAGTTATTTCCAAAATCCAAACTATCCGAAAAAAAAGAAACATTGGTATTATCTTTTTTACTGCTTCGTTCCCAAATTGGAATTCCATAAATTTCAAAGATTTTTGTCCTACTCAGAATGCAGGTCCAGTGGCGGACAAATTCATTCCTACCTTCTGATACTCTCTAGGAATATAATCGAAAAATCTCAAAATATTTCCAAAGCGCCATATGCTAAAGTTCAACTCGGTAAACCCTAAAACTATATTTGTTGGATTACTGCCCCCTGGTGATAGTCACAGGCGGCGAGATTTGGGATCACTGACCCCTGATGATAATTACAGTAGAATCCATCTCTTTCTCGATTACTTTTCATAGCGAAAAGACATTCTTTTTACTCCCACGAGAATGTAAATACTTCAGCTACAAACATTGAAATGTTACTTTTGTACCATGATCTATCAATATATTTGCTCAAATTCTCTTTCTTACTTTTCTTTTGGACTTACACTAGCCAGGAGCATAAAAATCTCATCAAAAGTGTTGAAGCCCATAACATATTCGAAATCGCGTCTAAAAATATATTTGAAATACATACTAGCATTGTACACGCCACAATAAAGGTATTATTTAAGTATGGATTAATGCATCGGTGAGTTCTGCTTCAGATAAAACTGCTGCTCCATTGAACATACGTTTGTGATCAAAGTGTATTATCTGTTCTCAAATAATCATGTTAATAAACTAATTTTCATCACGTTTTGCTTAAAGTTTTTTTTTATATTAAAATGACATTTTCCTTGACTGCTTCGGACACGATATTTTCCGATCACCACATTTTGTCTGCTTCGTACTGTCTTTCTTCCGGTGTATTTGGTATTTACTTCGATTTTTCTTTTCTTTCTAATATAATTTATATCTTTTCAGTTACATTATCGTAACAAATTGAAAGCACTCAAAGAGCTGGGGAATTGGATTTATATAACACCTGAAAGTTTTCCATGAAAATACCCGCTGAATATCAGAGGAAGGTCAGGGAAAGTACCGGATGAAAATCTATGTTGAAAAACGATAGGGATTACTAGTCGGAATAAGTCTTATCCGTAACGTCTCAGACGTACAGGAAATATGGATACTAGATGTCTTGTCTGTCTGGCACCAAATATGCGACGGTTGGCTGAAAATTTCATAGGCTATAAAATTTTCATGCTTGTATATCTAAATTACAATTGTTGGAAATGCTCGCTGAAAAATCAAAACATTTTAGAGAATTATTGAAAATTTTGAATGAAATACGAACTCTGTCTGGAAAGTAACGGGACTGGTGTCACAAGCAATTTATTTCCATTCCAAACAACAAACCACATGGTGTCCCCTTCAAAGTAATCCTCCCTCGAGTCTATTACACTTTTCTATCTTTCTCTTACACGCTTCTATGCACTGCCAGAACGAATTCTTCTGAGATGCGCCTCAGCTCCGTCGTTACAGGCTTCTTGATGTGTTCCACGTCAAAATGTGTTTCATTGATGATCCCCTTGAGCTTGGGGAAAAGAAAATTTCACACGGAAGAAGATCATGTGAACAGAGAACAGCAGCAATTTTTTTAGGCCAGGATCTAGTGAATCATCAGGGCATTGTGAGGAGGTTCATTGTCGTGGCGTAGCAGCCACGATTTGTCTTGCCACAACCTTCGTCTCTTCTCGTCCACTGAGCAAAGCAAATGCTAAGTTGTAAACTTACATATTCCCAAGGTATCATGTTAGATAACACAGTTCGCCCGTTGCACCCTTTCCAATTTATCAGCTGAAATAAAAAAAAATATAAGAACTTTAAGCAAAATTCTCAAAATAAAGTAGAAAAACGAACTTGTCAATTTAAACTAACCTCACAAGGATAGGGGTTAAATGCCGATTAGCTAAAACTGCAGATCCCCAACGAAACATTAAGAAGCCTCTTTTTATTCCAACTAAGCTGCTTATCGTCATAAATGAAATAGAATTATTTCATTAATCGCCATTATATTCAGTGCGTCAAATTAGACTTGTTTTGTACAAGATTACTGAACCTGGGCATTATTCATTGATGACTCTAACTTTAAATAGGGCATCCGCGCAACGCAGATGCCTGGGCAAAGTTAATAACGGCTAGGACACCTTTCAATACCGATGATTAATATCTTGAAAACAAATTAACAAGGCTGGCTTCAAGATGGCAAAAGGTAGTAATTCATTCAAGGCGTTTCCTTTCTATTAATTTGCAAAAGAACCAGTTTGGAATCAGGGATGAAAACGTAAATTTTGTAATTGTAAATTTTAGTGCCCCAAAAACGCAATTGCTATTTTTAGTCATCATAGAGAACTATTTTTACCTACCATCAGAAGGGTATGCAATGTTATCGGTCCTAACCTTACATCTCAACTTCAGTCACTTTCCACCACTTCCTTCTGCCTTCCTATAAATATTTTATGGTAATTATTTTTCCCGCGCTAATTTTGCAGAATCGAGCTGAACAATGAAGTATTTTTCATGTGATTATTGCAATGAAACAAATTCTGAGCTTTATAACTTTTGTTTAACTTTGTTTACTTGTGATGATAATAAACTACATCCAGCAGCAAGGCCTATGATAAAGAGGTTTTGAAGAGCGTGGTACTACCTCTTAATTGCTGCTGTTCGTATGTCACCCTGACCCGGAGTGGTAGCACCTGTTAGGGTCCCAGGATTTAATACCAGTAATACATTTTTTGAAAAATTATTACCATCAATACATTTTGGAAAAAATAATTACCAACAATAGTGTCATGGGTCCTTACCTATAACTGCAGAATGAACTCTTCCTAACGCTATGTATACTACGCTTCTCAAGAGAGAGGGACGAATCAAGACGAGCTTCTCGACTTGACGAACTTCTCTTTTGAAGAAAGGAACCCGGACGAGGTTCCGCCGAAGGGCAGAATCTCGTTCGGGGTGAATGACTACCCTGATCTTCGTTTTCGAGATTTTGGCTGAGACGGTCGATAAAAAATGACCTCTGCAACCCTTTTGATACTGAATCAAGAAGCTTCTCGACTTGACGGTCGAACCGGACGAGGTTCCGCCGAAGGGCAGAATCTCGTTCGGGGAGAAAATGACCAACCCGATCCCGTTTATACGGTTTCTACGGGCATTTTTTGGCCGAGCCTACGGGCTCGGGAAACCCACGATAAACTCGGCCTTGTGCCACATGCAACCCTCGTGGGGGGGGTCTAGATACCGAATCAAGACGAGCTACTCGGCTTGACGGTCGAACTCTCTGCCTCTGAGCAGAGAGGAACCCGGACGAGGCTCCGCCGAAGGACAGATTCTCGTTCGGGAAGGTTGACCAACCCGATCCCGTTTATACGGATTCTACGGGCATTTTTTGGCCGAGCCTACGGGCTCGGGAAACCCACGTTAAACTTGGCCTTGTGCCATATGCAACCCTCGTGGGGTGGCTAGATACCGAATCGAGCCGAGCTTCTCGGCTTGACGGTCGAACTCTCTGCCTCTGAGCAGAGAGGGACCCGGACGAGGCTCTGCCGAAGGGTAAAGGCTCGTTCGGGGAGGTTGACCAACCCGACCCCGTTTATACGGCTTCTACGGGCATTTTTAGCCGAGCCTATGGGCTCGGAAAACCCACGTAAAACTCAGCCTTGTGCCACATCCTCTCCTCGTGGGGGGGGGGAAGTAAATATCGAATCGAGTCGAGTCGATAGTAGTTCACTCCAGACCAGACTGACAGTCATACTAACACCTTCCACATCTTGTATTATTATTTCGTATAATACACCTTCATTATTTCTATTCTTGTGTTCGTGTTGTTCTTCCTTGGTCCTAACCTGGACCATAACAAATAGATTTTTGTAAAAAAAAAAAATGTTACGAGCAATACATTAAAAAAAATTATTAAGCAGCAATGCATTTTTTAAAAAAAGTGAGAAAATATTACCAACAATAAAAATCTTGTTGGCATTAAATAACCCATTGAGGTGTTGATAGGCCATAAAACAAAACAAACCAAATCAATCACTTGTGATGAATTGACGAGGAAGGAGACTGGGTCATACATTTCTCTCATGAGATGATAATATGCAGTAACTTATATGTCATCTTTATCGCCTAGTGCGCAGAATAAATATTAAGAATTCAAACTATTTGCTCAAATCTTTACAATTTTGTAACCTTTTTCTCTAATTCAAAATTGTCTATATAACAATATACATTTGCGCGTGTTGCTGTGAATGTAAGTTTTATTTAAAGCGGTTTCGATACATAAACAATGTAATGATAGTTGAAAAACTGTTTTCAAACAGGAAAGTGAACTAATATAACATGGGTATGTTATATTTGTAAGTATACATATATATATTTTTTATATATATATATATATATATATATATATATATATATATATATTAAAAAAAAGAAGAGAAGAGAGGTGCCGCAAACGTTTTTGGTTGTAATGTGGATTTATTTAGAAAAAGATATTATGCTTTGTTTTACTTAATTTTACTACACGAGTTTCTGGTCTCGCGACCGTCTTCAGGTAAAAGCGAAGATTTCCACATATTATTAAAAATAATTAATTTTTTCCTTATGTTTTTCGATGTTAAATATTCTGGGATATGAGACATTTTCTGTTTTTGTGTTAGTAATCCGAATTTCTTTCTTGAATTGGCAATGAAGAGTTCTGCGCGAAGGGTCATAAAACAATTAAGGTTGGTCCAATCGAAATGATGAATTACTTATCGGCATTTTATCTTTTAATGTTTTACTGAACCCTATGCGTTCTTGGATCTGTTTCCATTTTCTTGTGTTTCTGTCAGCATGCGTGTATATATGCGTGCGTATATTCCCCCTCCATACATATACTGTCTCACTACGAGGAATTAGTAAACTCATTTGTACATATACACGCATACACACACATACGCACATACACACCATCCCACCACAAGGAATCAGTACATGCACACACACATACACACACACACACACACACATACTTCCAAAGCTACATGGAACCAGTATACACATACACATACATACACAAACATACGTACATACACACATACACGTACTTCCTAAGTTGTGTGAGGTTTGGGTGCGTGCTCGTGAGTAGTTCCTCTGTTTTGTCAACATGCGTATATATATATATATATATAAATGTGTATATATATATATATATATATATATATATATATATATATATATATACCCTCGTGTCTCCCGTATATGAGCGTGCGTTCATGTATGTGAGTGATTTGATGATTGTATTTGGTCACCTTGTGTGCATGTTGTGTGTTTTTGGGGGGGGGGGGTATGATCTATTTAGTTCGGGTTTAAATTTGTTTATAAAGTTTTTTTCTTGTATTTGTAGGTACGAGTAATTGTCTGATATATCGGCATGATATTAAATTTACCCTGGTTACATTTGAAAATGTGATACAAAAAGTTTTCTGTTGTCTGTCAATTTTATATTGCTTTTGTGTATGGAGACCCTGTTGTTCAGTTGTTGGCTGATGCCTATATATGACTTCTTACATTTTGTGCATTTAAGTACATAAATTACATTTTTGGAGTTGCAGTCTAAGTTTTTATTTATTGTAAATGTTTTTTTTGAGTTTTCAAAAGTGTAGGAGTTTCCTTCTATAATGATGTCACAAACCCCACATCTTTTTTTGTTGCATTTTGTGACTCCCTGTTTTGTGTGTTGGTTAAATTTAGATGAGGTTAATATGTGTTTTAGGTTTCTAGATTGGCGTTTGCTTTTAATTATTTTGGTTGTTTTTAGTATATTATTCAGTTTATTATTCTTGCTAAGTAAGTCTACATTTTTGTAATTTCTGTGAATATTTCTGGATTGTTTTTTGTTGTATGTTGAGACATATGCTAGAGTTGGCTCCATGTTACGTTTCTTTTTATTTCTAAGTTGGTCTAGAGGAATTTTTTTTTTTGAGTTCAATACTTTTGTTTATTAGTGTTGTGGGGTAGCCTCTTTTTTTGAGAGTTTTATGTAGTTCTTCGAAGCGAATTTTTCGGAGATGTTTATCAGTCACTATTGTACAAGTTCTACGTGCTAGGGAATAAGGGATGGATTTTAGGCAGCTTTTTGGGTGATGGCTCTTGAAATGAAGGAATTGTTGAGTGTCTGTGGGTTTGTGGTAGATATCTGTGATTATTTGGTTGTTTTTATTTCTAATGAGTATATCTAAAAATGGTAATTCGTTAAAATTATATTCTTGCGTGAATTTGATTTTTGGGTGTAAGTTTTGAAGTAGTGTATGGAATTTGTTAATATCACCTCATGATGATTTCCAAAAGATGAAGCAATCATCTAAGTATCTTTTCCAAGATTTAGTGAATTGGGTTTTTATATTTGCCCCATATATTTGTTCTATCTTTTCATAGAGGCTTTCTTCTAGGTAAGCTAATGTTAGGGTGGCATATGTTGGTACCATTTTTGTTCCCATCGCAGTACCTAGGGTTTGGATATAGTTTTTGTTATCAAATTCAAATGTGTTATTGTTTAGAATTAGGTCTATACTATCGATAATGAACTCTTTAGTGAATCTCGGATGTAGTATTTCTGGATGTTTTTCAATCCAGAATGAGATCGCTTTTTTCCTAGGGGTATGTTACTGTATAGGCTACTGATGTCAAAAGTTGCCATAAGCGTTCCCGGATCTACCTTTTGTGGTATGCAGCTAAGGAAATTGATATCGTCTCTGATGTGGCTTTTAATTTGTTTAGTATATGGTTGCAATATTATGTCTATTAGGTTACTGAGTTTGCTAGTGGGACAGACTGGTCCTGCTACTATTGGTCTGAATGTAAGGTCACTGGGGTTTGGGATGCTAATGTATTCAGATTTTTTGTGTATGTATAGCTGCTTTTATTTCACTCGATTTATGAACTTTAGGTAGTCCGTAGAAATTACTTGTTTTTGGTACAAAGTTTATTAGAAATCCCTCTTTTTTTTGTTAATATTTTATTATGTGTTGTGCAGAGTTTTGTAATTTTGTTATAATGTTTTTGTCTATGTTAGTGTCAATTACTTTGTAGCTGTTCCTATCTTCTAGTGTTTCTAGAATTTTTGTTTTATAGTATGTTCTGTCCATGATTACTATAGCGCTGCCTTTATCTGCTTCTTTTATAATTATGTTATTATTTTTTCGAATGTTCTCTAAGGCTAGTCTTTGTCTATATGTGAGGTTGTCGAATGGTTTGGATTTTCCTGTAGGTCGAGGTTCCAGAGTTTTTCAAAAAATATACTTAGCTCATTGGTATTGTTATTTTTGTTTGGGAATAAATTGGATTTGTTTTTTACCAGTGACTCATCTGTAGTATTTTCGCTATTGTTAAATATTTCTCTTAGTCTCACTTTGCGTTCAAATTCCTTAAGGTCTTTTTTTAAGTCTGCTATATTGCTTTTAGGAGCAGGGCACAATTTTAGGCCCAATTTCAGTAGGTTGATTTCGTCATTTGTAAGTGTATATGTAGATAGGTTTATTATTTTGGGTTTTGTGTCATCTAAACTCGTTTTCTTGTTCGGACTGGGGCTTCTAAAAAATAATGATTGTTTCTTTTAATATATCTCGGGTTTTCTAAGAGTACCATCTTCCTGTACATTTTTTGTTTTCTAGCCAGTAAGAGTTTCCCTTGGTAAAATTGGCGTTGTTGTTTCTCGATGGCTCTATATAGGTGTGTTTGTTTTTGTTAGGGGGCCTGTTCCAGATGTTTCTAGGTTTGTTATTTTTGTATGGATTGCATGTGTATTGTGTGTAGAACTTTTTGTGAAATTCTGGTTGTACTCCTCGATATATGTGATGGTTGTCAGGTTTGGTTTGTTGTGCATAGGTGGTATTTGTAAGAGTTGGTTTTGTGAATGTGTGTGTGTTCTGATCTTTGTCTGTTTTGGCAAAACTGTCCGAATCATGTAGCAGCAAAGCTGTCCAATTGTTAGGTTAAGCCTTGAACCGTTGCATCTTAGAAATGATTAAAGGTATCTTACTGGAATCATCCGAGGTTTTTATAACACTACTGAACTCTAATTTGAACAATAAGAATTCATTTAGCTCTAAGTTGGAATGATGATCCCTCTTGTTGTTGTGAATGAACTTTGAAGATGGAATCCAGAGTCTGAATGTTGGTACCATTACGGAAGGCGTCAATGATCTTTTTCCTCTCAACATTGTTCAGGTAGGAAGACATAGTGGGGCTGACACAAAACTATTTTAACCTGTTCTATTTCTAGTTGAATGACTCAAAGGATTTTTCAGTGATACGGTTACTAAATCGCTATATATATATTTTCTTAGTTTTGCCAATCAAACATCCTTCCCACCTAAAATGGACTATGGTTGAGGGTGTTCAAGGAATCTGGCATTATTTAATGAATTCTTCAGATTAACACAGCTGTAATTTTCTTATTGTCACTATTACATAAATTCACTCTCTGGCTATCTCTGAGTTAGCACAAGTTATTCCCTTCGAAAAATCCCTCAAGTTTATCTAATTAACTTAAATAAGGCCGAAGACTGCTCCAGCCTAAGCTGTAACTTTGCCGCTTAAATAGATCTTGGAATACAATGACGTGCTAAAAGTCATGGAATATTTTTCGTAAGGTTTATAGTAAATAGTGTCACCACTGACGTCATGAGAATACCAAGATATATGTCATTTGTGTTTAGACGCGTCAGTACAAGCACCGATTAGGCTACCGATGACAAAGCGATATAATTATCACAGACCGAAAAGTGGCATGATAGCGGGTACTTAATAGGTGAGAGATTCCATTTCTGAAATTTTGAGGACATTCAACATCCGTTGACCTACTGCAAACCACCCAGTGTCCCTCCATAATCCATCGGCGAGAAGTAATTCCACTCAAACAGGTTCTATTCGGGAACCACTTCCCTGTGGAACAAACTTCCAAGATGATGTTCACAACAATCTTAACCTGTTCAAGTCTAGTGTCATCCGTTATCTTCCCCTCTTATCCATATAAACTACTCCCTAACGTAACCCTCTACCTTGAGTGGCTCCGAACCTTGTACAGAGTGAAGACTACTGTAAAAAGATTATCTTGAAGTTATTTGATTTTAAGTTTTTGTTAACGAGCTTGTCTCCCATATCATTCTTATAGGAGTGAGTTCAATCCTCATTGGGTACTACACATATATCTTTATGCTAAACTATGCTAAACACGGTGCGCTGGTGATTATTAATCAATATGATTTAGTGGCTTCGTAAATTTATACATATGTGAAAATTTCACGGTTTTCCTTGTTTTCTTAATTCATAAGTTAATGATTAAATAGGCTTATCACGTGTTATTCAACAATAAAATATCCGTAGAAATGCTCCTATCGCATCGATAAATATATTAGGTTAACAATTTTAACAAAATATAAATATGAATGCTTGTTTTTTTTTAAAGAAAAGGGTAGGGTATATATTTTCGACAAAGTTTCAAATTATTGACAGTTGGAGAACATTCATGAAAGTATGCTTCTAAATATATCTGATTATGCATTTCGCCGTTTAGGCTTCATCCGATCAAAAGCGAAAATCTAAATGTTGGGGAGTGGCTAATGATCTGCAGTCTAATCTCACATATAACTACTTCAGTGAGTTTTGTATGCGGGGACTACGGGGAAATTTGCCCCAAGTCTGCGGGCTCGAAAACACCCCACATAAAAACGGGCCTTGTGTCAAATCCCGCCTTCTAGAGGGGACTTGAGAAAAAAGGGAATTAACATTACAAAAAAGAAGAGAAAGCAGTCGGTGCAGAAGTTAACAAGTAGAACACAGCCAGGACTGTTAATATTTAACAGCCCCTCTCCCCACGAGGGATGTATGTGGCACAAGGCCGAGTTTACCGGGGGTTCTCTGAGCTTGTAAGCTCGGCCAAAAATATTCCTGTAGAACCCGCATAAGCGGGTCCGGTCCTATCTACCTCCCCGGACGAAATTTTGCCCTTCGGCAAAGCCTTGTCCGGGTTCCACTCTGCTCAAGGCAGAGAGTTCGACAGTTGAACAGGTTATAGCACTGTTCAGCCAGGACTGTTAGCCACAGTTGACACAGCAGAAGGTTTTATGATTACAGTAGATGCTAGTGAGACAGACGGGGATAAAACAGAGAAGTCAGTAGAGATGCAAAGAGCCATAGATCTAATTTTCCCTCTGGGACCCAAATTATCCATTCCCGCCTTTTTCGTACATATCACTCATTTTGTTTCGTGGATTTAAAAGAAAAAAAAGCATAGGGATTTACTCTGTTTTGAACTCGCGGTTTCATCAAATTCTAAAGTAACATCGGCCGAAACATTGAGATAACTGAAAAGAGGAAACAAAAAAATATAAATGATCAATTCTTGCAATTTTAGTAATTATTTTCTGTCAATTACAAGATGTTAATTCGCTTTTTCTTTTATGTATAAAAGTAACTGATTTCTTTTTGGAGTGAAAGGACCCCCTCCCCCCAAAAATGCTTGTGGGTAATCAATATTTAATCATCAAGTGGTTTGTTTGATTTTGCAGCCAAATGAAATATTAATTACTTGCTGTGCATTTTTTTCAGCGTTAACTTCATTTTGTAGGTCTTAAAATAATAACAAGTTTCGCCTGATACATTATTGGTTCATTACAGAATAACTGAGTTTCCTTGTTTCATTTACAGCACTAATGGGTGATACTTTGAGCTGCATATATATATATATATATATATATATATATATATATATATATATATATATATATATATATATATATAATTAAATAATGTGCAGTAGTTGTAAGGCTGACACTCTCATATGTTAATCCGCAAAAGAGAGACAAAAAGAGAGAGAGATGGAGAGACAGACAGACAGAGACAAGAGAGGGAGAGAATTAAGAAAAATCCCAGAATTTGAAATCCACGTTTATCAAAATTCCAGAACGGCAAACAATGCATCTGTAAAAATAACTGTTTTCTTTTGTCTTGATTGTGTATTAGTAATATATTCTATTAGCTTAAAAATCTCAACTCTATCGATCCTGCTTCATATGAACTTTTGATAGTATTGGATATGACTATAAACTACTATGTAGTGAGGAACCCTAGCGTTTCCACTCGGGTCAATGGTCAAAAATAACCCAGCCACCTCCTTTGGGGAATCGGGTACAAGTCTTATCTGTTTTTCTCAGGCGAATTTCTGTCCGTAGACAGAGCCCCAACTGAGTGGCCCTCTTCTCGAAGATAGGGGTTTTGATAAGCAGAACCTGGCAGCGGACCGCCTTACCCATTTAAGTTTTGATGAATTCTGTATTTACCAAGTCCCCCACCGAGTTGGGATGTAACACAAAGTCGAGATTTCTGTGGATAACCGGAGCGTTTCCATTCGGGTCATTGGTAAGAATTTTTCCCTAAAACATTGGGATCGAGTACAATTCTTGTCTGTTTTTCTCAGTCGAGTCTCTGTCGTTTGACAAAGCCCCGAGTGAATCTGCATCTGCCCGAAGACAGAGAGTCTTAGCAATCAGATCCACGCAGAGAACCCACCTCCACTGGCTTATCCGAATTTTGATGAACTCAATTCTTCCACTGAGAGGAAATGTGACACATGGTTGAGATTTCTGTGGGGAACCCGAGCGTTTCCACTCGGGTCAATTGTCAAAATTTAACCAGCATCGCATTCGCGGAATCTGGTACAATTCTTGTCTGTTTTTCTCAGTCTAGTCTCCGTCGATAGATAGATCCCCAACTGAGATGGCTCCTGCCAAAAGATACATACCCTTGATAGTCTGAGCCTGTCAGCTTATAGTCTGTCTCCGAAGAGCTTTGATGAATTCGGTATTTACCAAATCCCACTAGTGAGATGACATGTGACACAAGGTCGAGATTACTTTGGGAAACCAAAGCGTGTCCAGACTCGAGCGAATAGTCAAAATTTTCTCAGCCACCGCCAAATAATTCTTGTCGTCGCTAATTAAAGCTTCGACCGAGTCGACCTCTGCTTGAAAACAGAGAGTTTTGTCAATCAGAGCATTGACCCATACAGCGGACCGCAAGACTTCGACGACCTTTGATGAAGTCAGAATTTACCCAGTCCCACCACTAAGATGAGATTCGACATAAGATGATGATTATTGTGTGGAACTTGAGCGTGTTCACTCAGGATAATTGTCAAAATTTACCCAGTCCCCTAATCTGCGGGATCGGGTAAAATTTTTCTCTGTTTTTCTCAGCCGAGTCTCCGTGGCTAGACAGAACCACGACTGAGTCGCCCTGTGCCCGAAGACAGAGGTCTTGACAATCGCGAGCCAGGCAGCGGACCGCTTGACTCCTTGGAAGTGTGATAAACCCGGTATTTACCCACTGCCAATATACAAACAGATGGGAAAGTGA
Source organism: Acanthosepion pharaonis (assembly GCA_903632075.3). Classification (NCBI taxonomy): domain Eukaryota; kingdom Metazoa; phylum Mollusca; class Cephalopoda; order Sepiida; family Sepiidae; genus Acanthosepion; species Acanthosepion pharaonis. The sequence continues at coordinate 1,642,148 of CAHIKZ030005066.1, forward strand.
TATACATTTTTAATATATCAGAACAATAAAGCAATAAAAGACTTAATACAAAAGATAATAATAATAATAATGCAAATCTATAAAAGGCAGGATGTGTGTGTGTGTGTGTGTGTGTGTGTGTGTGTGTGTGTGTGTGTGTGTGTGTGTGTGTGTGTGTGTGTGTGTGTGTGTAACGAATGCACGGCCAAAATTTCGACGGATTTGCACCAAAATTTTACATGCACATGCCCCAAGTTAGCGGGAAGGCCAAGACCGACTTTGCATTTCCCAACTCCCATCGATAGTGGAAATAATCGATTTTTTCATGCGTCTACGGCAGTTTTCATGTAGTTTGCGGCCATTTTCTACTGGCCAGAGTGAGAGCCTATAGCTGGCTGCCACGAATAGGCAGTAAGATTCTATTGGCCAGCGTGAGAGCCAACAGCTGACTGACACGAATGTTAACTAGCATGCTATCATGCAAAAAAAAATCGATAGCTGCATTCGTCACAAGTGGGAAAAATTTAAATCCGCATGGCACTTTAATTCAATTAGCTCATTCGCTTGCTTAAACTCAACGTTGAAATCTGATTCCGCAGAATTGGGTTGGGTGTGAAAAAGTATTTGTTGTTAACATTCTTTTTTCATTCGGTTTTTCCAGTTACGAGTCCTTTTTTAAAGCTGATCTTTTTGTGTTCATTTTGTTTAGTTCTTTTTCGTAACAGATTTAATGTTTAGTATAGAGCTTAGAAAAAATTCGCAGTGTAAGATAGACATGTAGCAACATCAGCACGGCAAAGGGCACTCCTTTAAAGGCAATGAAGGGCAAAAATATTTTAAGTCAAGTGATAGCGATTGCTGTATGAGTTGTACGATTTTTGAATCAAGCACGGGCAACGCCGGGCCACGCTGCTAGTAATAATAATACTTTAAACCTTTAAGAGGAAATTTACACTATCGCCTGTGATAATTTCTACAAGTAATGCATAGGAGTAACCTGAAAGAATTTAAATGCAATATTATATGGATACAAAAAGAATCTTTTTACAAAACAAGACAATTAATGCATTAGCTGCTCACCATAATGAGTCTGACCATAATTTAGATTTTAAAAAAATGTTTTTTTAATTAAAAGAGAAAACAATTTAATGAGACGAAAATGTTTAGAAAATGATTTAATGGCTGGGTCCTCCATGATACATTTACTTTCAGTTTCAGATAAATTATTATCACAATATCGGATACTTAATAACACTAATGATAAAGATATAAACAAAAAGAAACTCGATGAAATCGGTTAGACGATATACATAAACACTTTTTTTTTAAATTAAGTATAAAATGCATATCTGTAATTACATCAACGTAAAAATGTGCATGTATAGCCACATTTTAAGGAAGAAATGAAAACATTTTTATACTTTTTCATAGATTTTCCTAAAATACAGACAGTTCAATTCCTTAGAAGAATATAGACGAGCTATTCAAACGTTCGGGGACTTTCAATCACGCATGCGAACTGAATGAACATCTGGAGTTCTGCCACACGGGCTCAAAAGACATCTTTTAACTTGATCTGTTAATCGTGATACGTGAATTTTCATCTATGAAATTTCACCTGTCCGACATTTTCTTCCGCTTGTAATTACGCCCATGAATTGCAAGTCTTACTTTTAAACTGTGCACCGTAATCTATACAAGCTTATTAACATAGAAACAAAGGCAATTTTCTGCTCTTTTTTATGTATTTTTTTAATTTATTTATTTATTTTATTTTATTTTTTATTTTTTATTTTATTTTATTTTATTTTTGACAGCCCGCTGATTTAGTCACTGAGCTCCATTTTCATAGAAATGACTCACGGTCGAAATATGAGAACGTTGCTATCATTTGGATCACAAGGGTTAACTGACTGCATTACATAAGTCATTTCAGAATGTAATAGTTACAAATTACTAACATAAAATACTATTAATTCCCCGAGGGTTGAATATAGCCTTTACAACGACGACTTGCTAATTTGCATATTCATTGATTGATTCATTGGTTTTCTACGGCTTGCCCCCACCCCCAGCAGGTTATTTAAAAACAGCAAATATTTTATTTTAGATTGTATTTTTTTTCTTTTTGGACATGATAATAGTTTAAAGATTCAAGTCTTATTAACCCAGCGATGCCGGGGAAGAAGTGAACTCATACCTTTCTCAAGGTTATTCGTGCGTAAGTGAATATAAAGAATCAAACAGGAATTGGAACTCGGCTATCCAGTTAACAATTCCGAGACATTAATCTTTACACCACCCCCACACCCAACCTTAAAGCACTTGTTATTCCCAAACTGATCACCTATCTAAGTACTGACCAACCTAGACGTTGCATATTCAGCTTTTATAATGATTTCTTTCAATAACTGTTACTAATTTCCATGCTTTTCTTTTGTGATTTTCATAAATAAATGTTTTGTTGATGACTTTTTATAAATTGTTTCTCTCAATTAATATTGGCGATCATGTCTCTTTCAATTAATGACTGACTGACTAGGCAGAAGATATTCCCGCACTAGGTTGCCGTTTCTTTCTGCATTAGACTGGTTGCCAACCAAGGCTATAGAACTGTTAGGGTAATTTACCCACGCACGCAAAGACTCTCCCAACCATAAATAGGAGCGGGTACTACCTTTTGGAGAGGAAAGTTTCCAGCAGTCAGCTTTGACACTCAGACCGAACATTCTTGCTGTAACACTCTCGTTTTTATATGTTTGTATTACTGTTTCTGTTAATATATTTGTTTAACTCAATTCCTCTCTTGTGTCTTTATTTCTGTTCCTAACAAGACCACAATAAGAACCCAGTCTGTTTTGTTTTTATAGTCATAACTAGAGGGGGAAATTATGGATTCATGCCTTTACTATTGGTGTTTGTGTCTAGGTAAATGTTACGAGCCCGACTGGAATTCGAATTTGGCTCTCTGATTTAACATTCCAAGCCGCTATCCATTACACCATAACACATATCCTAAATTGCTTTCTCATCCTAATAAACACATTTTTAACTGAAAATGGTAACCACTTCAGTGTTTAGATCAAAGTTCAAATGTAAAGGCCTGCAAGAAACATTGATCTTTTTATAGTATTTTTGAAAATTTAATAAATATTATAAATTATTAATATTATAACAGATTTTATATGAAATAAATAACAACCGGCATAACAGATTTTATAAGAAATAAATAACAACCGGCATGTCCAAATCTATGGAACTGATTTAACTGATAATTGCCCTAGTACCTTTTTAAAGGAGCCGTTAAACAGACGAAGCAATAACTGAACAGTACTAAAAATTAGAAAAATGCGCGGTTTCCCAAAACATGGAGCCTCTACCCACGTAGATTAAATAATTCCTGGTAGTTTACCCGTACTGACATATACCTGATGAACGCCGGCGGGCACGACAGCCGAAACGTTGTTATAACAAAAACGAAGATGAGGACAATAGCCCTCATGTATTTGCACTTTGGAATTTGCATTTTCCGATTCGATAAAAAACGAAAAGTCTCAGTACAGAGGGAAAAGGATCGTTGTTTCTTTTTATAACCTCCAGATAGAGATTCACATTGGTTTGGGAACTGTCTAATATCATGACTATTTTGTACCGCAGAATAAAGCGCGACGTGCAGTAACACAGTACTATCTGTCGCATGGTCGTGTCATCTGCATCTAACATCCCAAAAGAGTTCTCTAGTTAGGAGAATGGCAAGACATGCAGAAGACTAAAAAACAAAACCTGTCAAGGGGTTTGATGAACTATCTTGTGAGTTCAACGGCCATCTAACACAGTGGATTACACTGGACTCCATAGCTATGTATACAGGAAGCGTAGAGATAACACGGTATCGTTGGGCGGAGGGCTCTTTAGAATTAAGTCTAAAGCCAGGGTGGGGGGTTCCTACCAATAGAATCAACAGCCATGGCTCCGTGACCAAAACGAACGCATGTGAATCGCGAAAAATACCTTCCAGAAACTAAGGAAAACGTTAATACACTGGAATCTTTCGTTAGAAACAAAAAAAGAGTGTTTAAGGGCTATGTCATATCTATCCTCTTGTATGGCAGCAAGTACAGGACAATTTCCCTAAGATGAAGAAATGACCCAGAGGGATAGGTGGATGCTGAGATTATCACGGATAGAACATTTCAGAAACTTGAAATCTAAATAAAATTGACACTAGATTGCTTTGATTAATTCAGGGATTATCAACCTTTTTCCGTTTATTTAAAGCCAGAAAACAGTTTTAGACTATAAAGGTTTTTTTTATATATAACAATGATTTGGTGACATGAGTTCTACTAATTAACCCATAGCTGGAGGAAGAAAAGCTGCATTCATACCCTTCCCAAGGTTATTTGTACATAAGTGAAAACAACGAACTCAACTCTAATTGGAACTCGACTCTCCGATTAACAATTCCGAGCCATTGCAACAACTGCACACCTAACCTTACAGTACCTCGTATTTCCAAGCCGTCACTCATCTAGATAGAGACCAGGCTTGATGTTACTTAACTTCGACGATCGCTGGTGTTTTAACGTGATATAGACATAACTAAGAAGATACTCATATATAAGAAACAGTTTAAAATGTTATGAGGACGGACGACTTTGAATATTCACAATAACGTTCACACTCTGCCCTGGTCTTTTCAACAGTGGTAGTTTATACCTTGTTTCTGGTTTAGGATTGAGGTTCTGGTTCCTTTTAATGTCTTTTTCATTTTCTGTCACTCCAATTAACCCCCTTGCATCTTAGTGGCATTATCACCTTAGTTGGGGTGAATTAATTTTTTAAAAGATTATTATATAATGGAGTGCTAAATGGAAACAGCAAGCCACTTACTTAATCAGCTTGCGTGAATAGATTACTGACGGACAATATAGGATGATAAAATGTCAAACGTTGCTTAGAGATAAAAAGGAGTAGGAAAATTGTAAAGAGCGATGGTCGCCCACATGCTGAAGGTACACAGCATATAAAACATGATGAAGAATGTTAGTATAGAAATATATGTGGAATAATAGACTGCAAAACTTTTGACTTTGTTCAGATTCGAGAATAGCAGTTAATTGCGAAAAATAATTTTGGAAGCAAGAAGTTAATAAATTCTAGATTCATTCTCACCCGAGCAACAGGAGCAGTAAACATTCCACTACAAAAGACAATCACATTTTAAAATAGCATTAGCAACAATAAAATGGCTGGCCAAATTACTGAAGACATTTTAAGAGGAAACTTTTACATCATCCGCAAAAATATTGCTTAGTTACACGCTCACTTTACAATAATTAGTTCAACACTACCGTTGGCCATTATTCGTTTTTATTTTCTGTTAGAAAAGTGAAACTTTCGGTAATATTTGCCTTAGAACAAAAGATTTCTTCTTCAGTGTGCTTCTGCGTCTTTATATACACAAAATGACTTCTCTAGTCAATACCAGCTGTAATGGGACTGGCAAATAGGATTTTACCTATTTGCATATGTTTAGTTAAAGAGTGACCCCCACATGCAGAAGACTGCAAAGCCCATCTGCGTTAATGGTGTGACAAATAAGATCTCCATTAAGAACATCTTACTCGACAAATGAAAAGCATATAAAGAGCAAAGTAGCCAGTCGTGATGGAGATAATTTCACCATGAAAAGGGATATAACACGACCATTATATCAAAGAATGAAAAAATCCTAAGTGTTCATTCTGACCAATTAAGACTCAGAATTGAAGAGGAAGGTGTTTGATGGAAGAAGATCTTGATAACGAAGAAAGGATAAGTTTTTCAGATCAGGATAATGTAATAGAAGGTGATCCTATGGAAGATAGCGGGAGTGACTTTTAGATTATCCGTGATATTTTTTTATGAAAAAATTTCAAATGTAAATCCTTTTCATCAAAAGTTACCTAATTTCTGTTGATAATTGAACAAATTTAAAATTCGGAAAGAGAAATTTCCTAGTCGCTACACGCATATATATATATGTAAATTACCTTTATAGTAAGGGATTTTTTTACTATAAAGGTAATTTACATTAACCAGAAAAAAAGGCTTAGACAGAAGCGTCTATCTTTTTTTAAATTTGGATTTTTTAATGTAACTATAACAACAAAAAAATTCGGAAGACGAAACGCGTCGGCAAAATCTAAGATTTTTCCAATTGTCATTTTATACCAATCTGTCTTGTCTACAGAATTGATCTGGGAATTTAACTATATATATATATATATATATATATATATATATATATATATATATATATATATATATATATATATATATATATATATATATATATATATATATATATATATATATATTCACTCTGCCGAACGACGATATCCTAGAGGTAGAATCTCTGACTGATGCCAGATAGGTTGGGTTTCGATCCCGGCTTGAAGCTATCGGGTGGCTAGCCACACTGAAGGAAACAGTCTGTCTGTGGATGACATTATATATATATATATATATATATATATATATATATATATATAAAATATAAATTCCATCATCGAGACAGAAAATTTCCATGCTTCAAAACTGAAACTAAATTCATAAATGTAATTAAAATCCATAGTCTCGTTCCATTGTCAAGCGATGTTAGGAATAGCTTTCTAAGAAATATTGATATTATGAGTTGTTTAGGTTAAGGAAAATCTATTTGAATTTAGAGGTGGTTATGTTTTAACAAACGTATATAGAGAATTTAAATGCCTAAACTCGAAAATTACTGTAAATACTAAAATAAAAAGTTAAGGTCCTTGATATAACGCTACATTTAATGAATAGTATATATCTACCTTACAAAAAAAACAATACTAATTCTTTCTATATACACCCTAAATCTAATCATCCTCCGTCTATAATTAAGCATATACCTTCATCTATCGAGAAAAGAATACGTACAAATTCAGCAAATGAGAAAATGTCCTATGAACTTAGTAAATTTTATAATAAAGCTCTAAAGAATAGTAGCTATAAATGTCCAAAACTCAGTTATATAAAAAATAAAAATGGACACCATAGAAAAATAGAAATAGAAAAATCATTTGGTATACGCCCACTTACAACCAAATGGTAAAGAATAAGTTCGGAAAAAATATTTTCCTCGAGATAATAAACTCAATTAAGTTACAGTTGTATTGAAAACTTAGTAATGATTATTAAGAAATATAATGCTAATATCTTAAATAAACACTTATACCAAAATCACAAAAATATAGATCCTAAAATAAATAAAAAAATGAATATAAAGACATAGTTAAATTCTACATTGGATGCACTCAGAATGAATTCAAAAGAAGGTGGAACCAAAATCTAACACCCTTTAATAATAAATACCGAAATCAAACGACCCTATCTTAATATTTCTGGTACTTAAAAGAAACCAATAAAACACCAACAGTAAAATGGAAAATAATAAGGAAAGCTACAGCTTCTAGGTCATTAAATGACCCATGTCCTTTGTGCATACATGAAAAATTATACATTATTAAGTTTCTTAAAAATAAAAATTTACTAAAACAAAGAAATGAAATAGCTATTTTGTAGGCACTGTCAAATAGTTAACTTGAGTAATAATTAATAATAATTGATTTTCAATAAATAAATAAAGAATAGAGATGAAGCATACTTTTTTATATTTGATCATTAATTAGTAATTAAATTCTAATGAATTTATTTGTAAAAATACTGTATAGTCTATTATTTATTAGAAAGTCGAATGATACATTAAATCTGTAAGAATAAAATTTAATTAATAAAATTTAAATATTAAAAATATGACTTACACATATTTAAATGACCCTTTCAGATGATCTTTGTGTATAAAAATATGAATTAGGTTGATGAATAAAAATGACTTTTTTTTTCATTGAATACGCAGACGACTCAATAACGGAAGTATACGTTTGTTAGCAGACACCCTACCCAACTAAACTTAACCTGACTTTGTAAGTAACATATATTGGATATATAAGCTGTCTAGAGAAATTAAAACACAACAACACCGAAATTAAAATAGATTTTTCTTAACCTAAACAATTCACAATATAAATATTTCTTAGAAAGAACATCGCTTGACGATCGCTTATTTCGGTCATATTTTCGTAACTAGATTTCTCGAATATTCTGGCCGGTAGATGTAAATAAATATACTGTTTATTAAATAAATAAAAACAGATCATCTACTCCAATATCAGTATCCATTAAAAATATCGTTTCAACAACTAAATTAAAAATATGTCGGATTTAATCCATTTCTTAAAAAATTGACATTGTTTATGTTATGATACTTTTTGTACCCTAACGTAAACAAAGAGCAGATATGTACTGGGTGTTCCAAAAGTCTTGTCACTTCCTACCAAAAAGTAATGAGAAGCACATGTACTCAATTCAGTTTATTCACTTTCATTGACGCTGTCACACATCGAGAAGTTCTGTCGAGCTCGTATCAGCCATCTGAAATAGAAAATTATATTATGTAGGAATGACAGTACTTTCGGACCATCCTGTATATTTCGAAAATCGGAAAAGATATATGTTCAAAAACACTATTCGGGCTTTGTTTGATAAGGAGATAGGACGTGGCAGAGAGGTCAAGGCACATCATATATATATATATATATATATATATATATATATATATATATATATATATATATAATGAAAAGATAGGCAAATACTCCAGGGGAAAAAACAAGTTGACAGCACAAATCGACATGATAACTTTTCACCTTTAAAATAATTGCTAGTTGGAAATTTTAATATTATGCTATCGAATCACAAACTTAATCTGATACTTTGTCTGAAACCCAATATAATCAACAATTCATAAACTTCTCCTAATATTTCTTCATAATGGGCACGTGCCCAAGTGGTTAAAGTGAAGGTGTTCAGGCAAGGTGACACGGTTTTCGAATCTCACTCTAAACGGTTAGTTTAAATGTTGACCCCGATTATATCATACCGGGTGGAGGATGATCCCTTCGTGTGTTGGAAGGTGCCGGAAAACCAAACCACAGACTTACCCCGGCCTTGTGAGTGAAATCAGACAGACAAAAGTATTCAAAAGCAATCGATGATTGTACTAAGGGGAAACCAGCTTTCGTTGGCAATTTGTCTAGAGATGGTTATTCGATAAAAGCACTATTTGCATTATTCGAACTATTGTCCTCATCTTTGCCGCCATATTTCTCACAACGTTTCGGCCGTTGTACGCTCCGGCCTTCTTTGGGTGGTTGGAATGTCGAACTGAACCATTTATTTCGCTCACTGGAGTAGACTGTTCTAGTTCCACGTGCTATGTCTAATGGATGTCAGTTATCTCCTGTTAGTTCCCGTCTCCAACTTCTCCACTGCCTTAACCAGGTATTGAACTCACACTAACCAACGCTTTTATCCACTGTGCCATGTGTCCTTGAGGACATCTGTGTATGAATTTCTGGGTATTATAAACCTAATGTCATCACCAACTATTTTTTTACCAGTGCTCATATTGCAATTTTTGCTGTTATCATTGCATGGTTTTACCAGAGGAATAAACAGGAGATAATTGATAACTGACATTCATTAAACATAACACGTGGAACTAGAACAGTCTACCCCAGTGAGCGAAATAAAGGGTTCAGTTCGACATTCCAACCACCCGAAGCAGGTCGGAGCGTACAACGGCCGAAATGTTGTGATAAATATGACGACAAAGATGAGGACAATAGTCCGAATAATGTAAATAGTGTGCATAGTACCTCATCTCAGAAATAGAGACAGATCGATAAAAGCAGCCTGGCCACGCACGGGTATATATTGGTCTAAATGAAACTGAACTTCTTAATAAATATAAATAAGACATGTAAGTTTGCAATCTGCTTCACACAGAAATAGCGTTATATGATAATGATGGTGGTAACTAATACTTATTCGTAGACCTGTTAATACCAACACACCAAGAATAGTGTTAATCATACTTATTATAAAACCCAGGTTGTGTGTGTGTGTTCGTTTATATATTGGATCGGATTTCCTACATTTTTCAACCGATTACAGCAAAACTTCACAGGACTACGTAAAATTACCTTGCGGTGGTTCTGACAGCGCCCAAAATTGGAAAAATACAATTGTTTTTGCACGAAATCAATTTGAAAACACGATTAAGAGGCATCGCTGTGCGAGAATGAAAGGGGGACAACTCATATCGAGTTATACTTATTATAAAATCCAGGTTTGTGTGTGTGTGTGTGTGTGTGTGTGTGTGTGTGTGTGTGTGTGTGTGTGTGTGTGTGCTCGTTTATATATGGGATCGGATTTCCTCCATTTTTCAACCGATTTCAACAAAACTTCACTTTTTTTTTGGCAAGTAGTGTTTTTATTGTCTTGCACACTTTTTTTTTCTTTATTTTTACATTCAGAATGCTTTAAAATTCCATTTACAAGACAATTGTTTATAATAAAATTCTATTCAATCGGTAGACTCATAAAGATTGAAAACAATGTTTTTTGTTTGAGTTTAAGTTTGACCAATTCGTAAAAAAAAAAACTAATTAAGACATGCGTGTCCGTCAACCTTAAACAATAATCTTTCTGTGAAAGAGCACATTATCTGGCCTGATAAACAGCCTGTACAAAAAAAACAACACACTTAAAGTCTCTGTCAAGATGACTTAACACCTGTTATTTATATATCCATTGATGTCTAGTACTGCTCACTGCGTCTAAGTCAGCACTCAAAGATTGAACTCCCAATTAATCCACTAGGCTATTGTATCGTGGGACAATCCGGAGTGTAGGACTCTTAAACCTAATCTGCTTGCAGCTAAAACCACCGTCGCTACTTTCATGCTGGACTACATTTACCGATGCATCATTTTGCTATTGCAGCTGCTGCTACTGAACATTACGGTCATTTCTCTATCTTTCTTTATTATCGGCTCTCATATCGTATTTATTTCTATGCAAGGCTTACTAAAGAGATAACTTCGCATACGCGCTGATGCTTTCATATGTTTGACTCTCCAGTGTTATTCTTTGTCTAGTATTTTTATTTCACTCCACGGGTATTGATGACTAACCTTTTCCCTACATACATGGTATCACGCATGGCCAAAGATTCCTCGATAAGCACAGAGATAAATGCTAACTTCTGCAGCATACTTACTAACGATAAAGGGTATGTCTTCATTCACATGAATACAGTAGTAAATACTGTATGTTGGTCTGCAGTTGGAGATTCACCTCCAGCTGTGCTGGTCAAAATCTCTGCCTCCGGGCAGAGAGGATCCCCAGATAAGGCTAAGTCGAAGGGCAGAATCTCATCTCGAGAAACAGCTACCCGACCCCGTTTTATACGATGTCTATGGGGATTTTTTTTTTAATTCGGCCTTGTGTCACACCTGCGAACGTGGAGCTGAGATGTTTTTCAGACGATGCTATGTCGAAGGGAAGAGTCTCGTCTCAGGAAACAGCTACCTGACCCCCTTTTAGACGAGATTTACGGAGAATTGCTGTCCTAGCCTACGATCTCGGATACCTTACATTAATTTCGGCCTTGTGCCACATCTGACCGTGTGGGGCGGTTGGTAGATATCCTGCATTTGGAGATTCGTCTCCAGATGTACTGGTCAAACTCTGCCTCCGGGATGAGAAGTTCCTCAGATGATGCTCTATCGGAGGGCAGTGTCTCGTCTCGGGAAACAGCTACCTGACCCCGTTTTATACGAGATCTACGGGAATTTTTTTTCCTAGCCTACGAGCTCGGATACCTTACATTAGATTCGGCCTTGTGCCACATCTGACCGCGTGGTGCGGTTAGTAGATAACCTGCAGTTGGAGATTGATTGTGGAATTCACTTACTTCTATCAGTTGACTACTTCTTCTACGCACCATCGAATCTTATATGCATTGTTCTTGTATTAAGTATTATCGTGTGTCACCAGCCTTCGTGTGAATATTCTATTCAGTAACCTTCGCTAGGTTACAACACTAAAATATCGAGAGATCAGATCTCAGCATCAAAAGAGATGAGCTATTCTTGTTTTTTTTTTTATTATCATTGGTATATTATTCTTCATAGAATCGTAGGTAATAATGGCTCAAATAATGGCTCGCAATAAAAAATCACGAATTTTTATTTAGTACTTATATATTGTTTTATTATAGAAGGGAGCGATAATAATATTAATGGTGAAATTAATTGGGTGGAATAGTTCGACTCAATCACAAAAACCTTGAGAATCATCTTGAAATTTTCTATGGCAGACTCTGGTTTGAGTCGATGTCATTTGTTTACATGGCTTCAACTCGCATTGTTTTCACAGTTCTTAGTGAAGCGTTGTTCCTATCTTGTCTTGTTTGCTTTTATATTCCATTTGACCCTGCTTATTTCATTCACATATAATATAGTTTACCGTCTGCAACCCTTTTCTATAAAGAAAAACGTTATTTTTCTATTTCTGTTTTGTTTGCTGTCTTTCCATAAACCTGCTGAATTAATAGTGTTGACTTATTCTCCAGTGTCTAAACAATAAAACCAATTCCACATTGTAAGACGTAATTAAAAGGACGCCATTCAGATTGGAAACATTATCCTCACCATTTCCTACACTTCACTACTCATTAATTTACTTACATAGGTTGTTTCGAAAAAGTGAAATTTACCCAAAATATGTAGAGATCATGTCACAGCAACCAACGCGTTAAACTATTCTACTTTTTATTTCAATTGCTATTTTATTCTTAAATAAAATTAGAAATGTGATAAAGGCATAAAGTTTCTATGAAAAGGTCGACAATAAAAAAAAAACTCTTAACTGTTGTACTTTGTGTATTTTCTTTGAATAGAGTGTAAGCGTATACAAACCTGTTTAGTATGCATTACACAATGGTCTAAAACTAGTCATTTGCACTTTTCTGGAATCATTTAGCATAAAATTAATAGACTTTTATTGAAAATACTACCATGAAGAAATTTCTAAAGTCTTACAATATATTTATATTGTTTAACACGTTAAATCAGTTGCATCGATTAAACGGTATCTCTGATCACTATAAAGAGTTCTACAGCCTAAAATATGGGTAGAATAAGAATTTATATGAGTAATTATGTACAAGCCATTTGCTGAAAGCCTCAATTAAAAAGCAAAGATGCACATTTTGGACTTGTTTGTCATAACATGAGGTGTGCGTATATAAACTTGAATAATATATATGTTTAGATAAGCTTTTTTTAACCCATTCTGAAAAAGTATCTGTCTATATTTCTGAGATGAGATATTATGTACACTATTTACATTATTCGGACTATTGTCTTCATCTTTGTTGCCATATTTATCACAGCGTTTCGGCCGTTGTACGCTCCGGCTTTCTTCAGGTGGTTGAAATATCGAACTTTATTTCGCTCGCTGGGGTAGACTGTTCTATTTCCACGTGCCATGTCTAATGGATGTCAGTTTTCAGTTATCTCCTGTTAACTCCCCTCTCCAAGTTCTCCACCGTCTTAACCGAGTATTGAACTCACAGCTCTTTGGCTCCTGTCACTGGATCTAACTAACGCCTTTATCCACTGTCATGTGTCCTTGAAAAATTGAATAAGGTTTTACCTTAAATCTAGTGTAGGAAAGCTGTTTGAATGTTTTACATTGGATTGGCATTTAAATTCGATGCAGATGACCGCGGAGAATGTTATAAACAAATTTTGACAAAACAAGAAAATTGGAAAAAAAAAAGGAATCAGTTTAATTCCACAAAATATCGACTTTTATTAAATAACAAATGTTTCCAATTAATTCATTAATTAATATTGCTTAAACGAATTTTTAAAGACAGTGATAATATTTTAAAACGGCAGGTGCTGATGGGTCGACGGCTTTGTTAAATTGACAATATTCATTTAGCTATTTCATTTGATCTTGGAAAGTTTTTACAGACTAATGAAACAGCTCGTCTGAGGACATAAATACATCTGAAAAGCAGAGAATTAATCAAGAGAAACATTGGAAAGGAGAAACGGCTGAGATGATTGAAATGAGGGTAATTAATGACGTCAAATCTTAAAATCTGTGAAAGAAATTTTCTTTTTTTATCGTACAGTTTTTTTTTTTTCGGGCGTGGGGGGGCAGTTTAACTGATTGAGTGGTTTATGTTCTAACTGTTTACTACTTTTCACTCAATCATTCTGTTACAAGTGCAGTTTTGAAAAAGTGAAATTTTCCAATAATATCCAGAGCCTGCCGTTTTAAAATATTATCGCTGTCTTTAACAATTCATCTAAGCAATATCAATTAATTAAATTATTGGAAACATTTGTTATTTTATAAAAATCGATACTTAGTAAGAAGATATCTCTCACAATTTATATTGTCTCGTGGAATTACGTTGTCCATTGTCAAATGAAGTTTAGTTTGTTTATCCTCATGACGAATTGGCACGACAATCGTTAAATAACAACAACCAGATATTGTCTTGTAACATCTGGGAATATCGGAAACATCGTCAAGATTTCGATTGTGCTGCACCCGGAGGGATTTGTATAAAATCTTAGATAGCTCCATTATTTTGGAACACCTGATATAAATATATGTTTTACTTTTGAATAAATACACAACCATTATAAAGTGAACTAACGCGAGAGTAAATAAAAATCTCTATCTATAAAAGGCAGGATGTGTGTGTGTGTGTGTGTGTGTGTGTGTGTGTGTGTGTGTGTGTGTGTGTGTGTGTGAATGAATGGCCGCAATTTTCGACGGATTTGCACCAAAATTTACATGCACATGCTCCAAAGTGTGGGAAGACCAAGACCGACTTTGCATTTCTCAACTCCCATCGATAGTGGAAATAATCAATTTTTTTCATGCTTCTACAACGGTCTTCATGTAGTTTGCGGCCATTTTCTACTGGCCAGAGTGAGAGCCAATAGCTGGCTGCCGCGAATAGGCAGGAAGATTCTATTGGCCAGCGTGAGAGCCAACAGCTGACTGACACGAATGTTAACTAGCATGCTAGCATGCAAAAAAGTGGGAAAATTTTAAATCTGCATGGCACTTTACTCCAATTGGCTCATTCGCTTGCTTAAACTCAACGTTGATTCTGATTCCGCAGAAGTGGGTTGGGTGTGAAAAAGTGTTTGTTTGATTCTATTGGCCAGTATTTGTTGTTAACATTCTTTTTTCATTCGGTTTTTCCAGTTACGTGTCCTTTTTTAAAGCTGATCGTTTTGTGTTCATTTTGTTTAGTTCTTTTTTCGTAACAGATTTAATGTTTAGTATAGAGCTTAGAAAAAATTCGCTGTGTGAGATAGGCAAGAATTAAGGCATGTAGCAACATCAACACCTACCGACCT
>CAHIKZ030005066.1:1662500-1667500 GCA_903632075.3 Acanthosepion pharaonis
GAAGAAATAAAAAAGGGTTAAGAGGACAAATAATAAGATAAAAGGACTGATTAGAAAAACAAGTGAGAAAAAAAGCAGAGGGTTTAATATAATAAGAAAGAAAGAAAGAAAGAAAGAAAGAAAGAAAGAAAGAAAGAAAGAAAGAAAAGCGTCAAGCGACAACAGGAAAAATTAGAAGAAATTAGAGGTAACATAGACAATAGTAGTGATATGGACTAAGAAAGAAAGAAAGAAAGAAAGAGCAGACGAAAAGAGAAAAAGAAAGAAAAACTAAGACAAGAAAAGAGAAGAAATAAAATATGTTAAGAGCATAAAGAATAAGAGAAAAGGAGTGATTGGAACAAATAAGTGGAAAAAATCAGAGGGTTAAAAAGAGAAAGAAAGAAAGAAAGAAAGAAAGAAAGAAAGAAAGAAAGAAAAAAGAAAGACAAAAAAAGAAAAAAACCTAAATGTGAGAAAAAAAAATGAAAAATTAAATAGAAAAAAAAGAAGGATTAAAAGAATAAAAGGAAAGAAAGAAAGAAAGAAACAAACAAACAAACAAACAAACAAACAAACAAATAAACAAAGCAACAAAGAAAGAGTATAGGGAAACTGACGGAGAAAGGAAAGATATATTGAAATGGATGGGGAAAGAAAGAGTGTGAAGAAATTGATGGAAAAATAAAAGCTATATTGAATTGGATAAAGAAAGAAAGAAAGAAAGAGATGATAAGGGAAAGAAATAGATAAAAAAGGAATAAAAGTAATAGACCCTGAAAAAAAAAGAATAGAGAGAAAAGCCACAGTCAAAATAAATTTATCCGTGGAATGTTCTGAAAGATTGTAGATAATCATGTAAAATCTGCATTGGTCTTCTTTAAAGATATCAGCATTCATTTACGAACGCTAATTTTCTTGTTATTTTGGCAGGAAAGAATTTTTGCGTCTGTGCTGGCCAATTTGAGTTAGCAACGGCGAGGCGGGGTCTAGTGGATAATTGTCTAGAGTGCATTGTGGCTGAAATAACATGATTTTAATACTCGGCTACAAACGCATCAATATGGCGCTTGCTTGATTGTTTGATTGCTCTGGTTAAGAAAACCAATTTGGCCTCTTCTTCTTCTTCTTCTTCTTCTTCTTCTATGTGCCATGTCCCTTGAGGACATTGGTGATCATGTCTCTCCAAAACTTCCTATCTTTTGTGGTCTTTAGCAGTTTCTCTCCCTTTGCTAAGGTCCCCGTCCCACTTTCTCCTATCCATTCAAACAGGTCCGTTACGTGGGTGGCTTATCTTCCGTGTCCTCGATATGTCTTGTTAGAGTTACATTTTCCAAGTTCTCATTCCCAATTATGTGTCCAAAGAATTCTAGTCGTTATTTTCTTTACGACTTCATCGTTCTTACTCACCCCGTCCATGGAATTTCGCATGTGATATTTTTTTATTTCTTCTAAGCCTGTTTTCTATCGACTCTTATTTTACTATCCTCCAGCCACACATGTTAAGACAAATGTTTTACCCCTTTGATTGGTATTTATTTTTTACCTTTCACATTTTATGTCAACAATCGATGTTTCTGTTCACATAGAACTTTTCAAGCTTAGTTCCAGTCGAAAGGTTCATGTGCCCAACCAAATGTGTTTTATCTCTTTGCATCAACCATTGTCTACACAATAAGGACACTCAGCAAATCATTCTGTACACAGCCGTCAGTAGCCTATATTGGATTTTATTTTTAGCATTACAAGGCTTCTAGTTATTGGTGAACAAAAGAACTGTAGTCTCCGCCATTTTTTTTTTTTTGAAAAAAATAGTTCTTTCGTAAATAATGTTTCTTTTATTGCGTAGCAGGAAATTGGTTTGTGCACAATTTTATCTGAGTTAGCGTCTCTCCATTCAGCTTGTAGCACAAAAAATTTCAATTACTTTAAACATTTGAGCCAATTTATCCAAATCATAATTCTGGCTGCTTATTTCGGATTAAAAGCGGTGATTTGCTATTCAAAATTCATTATTCCACAAACTCGTACAAATTTGCTTCTGCTTCTCCCTTTGGCAAATATTTTTTTCTGCCAGTTGAACATATTTTGCATTTGGAGAAAATTGTTCATTTGCTTATGGTTGTTACGTGAAAATATTTTCAGAGTATTGTCAAACATTAATAAACTTAAAAGATCAAAACACGTGTTTTTACCCAAACCTCTTCTACCAGGACGCCGCTAGGTGAGACTGTTTCACCATTATAAAAAGAAGAGCATAAACCTCTCGCTAACTCCTTCTTTGCTCCTTTTAAAAAAGGATTCAGTAAGTAGCAGACGTGTCCAGGCTTGCCATGTGGGGAAAAATTATAATAATCTCATATTTACATCATTCTAAAAACTAATAGAATTAAAACTAATACAATGCAATATTTATCACTTACCAATTTATAAAGAAATAAATATGAAAACAGTTGTTATTCACTATTAACATTATTCGGACTATTGTTTGCCATATTTATTACAACGTTTCAGCCGTTGTACGCTCCGGCCTTCTTCAGGTGGTTGGAATGTCGAACTGAACCCTTTTTTTCGCTCAATTGGACCCATGCGACAGTGGATAAAGGCGTTAGTCAGATCCAGTGACAGGACCCAAAGAGTGTGAGTTCAATACCCGGTTAAAGCAGTGGAGAACTTTCAGAGGGGAATTAACAGGAGATAACTGATAACTGACATCCATTAAACATGACACGTGGAACTAAAACAGTCTATCCCAGTGAGCGAAATAAAGGGTTCAGTTCGACATTCCATCCACCTGAAGAACACCGGGGCGTACAACGCCCGAATCGTTGCAATAAATATAGCGACAAAGATGAGGACAATAGTCCGAATAATGTAAATAATGTACATAATACCTCATCTCAGAAATATAGACAGTTTTTATTCATTTATAAATATTTGCTAAATTATTAAAATATTTAAAACAACTATATGAAAATCTATAACATTTACCATTTTATAAAATTCGAATCAATTGGCAATTAGACGATGTTTTGCCAACTATTCCAGTAAACAAAATAATAAATACTATAAATAAATATTCTAATATATAAATAATGTTTGTTATTTGTGTTGTCAATTCCCAAGAATAAAAATATATAGATTCACTTTCATTATAAGTTTAGGTTTTACTATAATTCTAATCATCAACGTGAAGGTAGTTATAATAATAGTGGCGTCAAAGCAAAAACAGTCCTTTTGCTTCTCCTTTTTTTCGGGTTGGAAGGTTCGAGTTTAGAAAAATTATTTCCATGTTTAACTCTTAATATATAAAAGCCAGACAAAAACAAAAAAGAAAAAAAAGTCACGTATTAAAGTGAAATTACTGTAAACTGGCGAAAACAATTCACTGCGTATGAACATAAAAATATACCAACGAAGCTGTAAACCAAACATTCAGTAATACTGGTTAATGGAGGCTAAAATACAGGCAAGGCTTTCGAAGTTAATTGAGTTGCAGTCATGCATTTTAACACGGAAAAAAACACAACTTCAGTGACAGCAAAAAATATATCGACTTGACAAAGGTTGAAAGTAATTAAAAATTACTACTTTGATAAACACAAGGGATACGGATAATTTTTTCAAGACACTACTAAAATACCCAAGGAAAAGTGAAGTAAAGCACACAAGAAAATATTTTCTAATAAGAAGTGCAACTCACACGAGAAAAAATCAATTGCTCAAGTCTTTCTAGCCTAGGGCAATTTTAAACTCTTGCGCAGTCTCTTACAGGCTTGATAACAATTCGTAAAAAATAGCTGTGATTTAATTCAACGACTGTTGGCTCACTGATGCTTCAAGAATTCAAAAGAACTACTACACTAATAGGAGGCACGGTGGAGGAATCGGGGAGTCAAGTTCGAATCCCGTTATATTCACTAACATGCTAATACCCTTGGGAAAGGTGTGAATTCATTTCTTCTCCCTCCAGCTATGGGTAAATAGCAGGACAGGGTTCTCTAGCCTTGGATGGCAACTGGTCTACCACAGAAAGAAATGGCAACCTACTGCGGGAAAAAATCTGCCTCGTCAGTCATGTATCGAAAGACATGGTACATAACTGACTGACTACACTAATACTAGATCTCAACGAAATATTCTCAGGAAACATGCTCCAACGCACACGGTATTAATTTCCCCAGCATTCATCTAGCGCAAATCCAAATCCACTGCGTTTCATGGCCACCCCCTAAAAAAATCAATGCTAATTGGATACAGGTGAAAGCAACAAAAAATTTTCTAAGATCATCTTCAAAATCTATATCAATGTCTATATTTCTGTCTATTATTTACACTATTTACATTGCTCGAACTGTTGTCTCCATCTTTTTTTTTTTTTTTTGCCATATTCACGACGTTTCCCCCGTTGTACGCTACGGCCGTCTTGAATCCGGGAACTTGACCCAAAGAGCTGTGAGTTTAATACCTGGCTACAATACCTGAGGTGAACAAAAACTTGGAAAGTTGACTTAAAGAGATATAACTGATACTGGGATATCTGGAAGAGGCATGGCAAGTGGAACTAGAACAACCTACACACCCCACCCCCGTTGGATGAAATAAAGGATTCAGTTCGTAATTTCAATCACCTGAAAAAGGCGGGAACGTAAAACTGTCGAAACGTCGTGAACATGCCAACAAAGATGGGGACAACAGTCCGAACAATGTATCTAGTGTAAATAATCATCTTCAAACTACGAGACAAACTACCGACGTTTTTTTCAAAACACCTTCTACAGCCAAAATCTCAACGGCGCCACTGAAACTCCTTCTGTTGTCTTTCAAATAAGTATATTTAACGATGACATGTTACATCAGATATAACGAGACAATTCAAATATCCCTTGCTCACGCTACGAAGATTACATTTAATGCGTCTCTAAGCATTACGCCACCACCACATCCGGAACTATACTAATTTCTTTCAAATTTGTTTAAATTTACACTGCGTAAATCGATCGAAATTTGAAGCAAACTTC
>CAHIKZ030005066.1:1677500-1822500 GCA_903632075.3 Acanthosepion pharaonis
AAATAAATTAAAATAGACTGATATCTCATTTTAATAGATATATTTAACCAAAATTACACAAACATATCTTGAAATACTAAAGAGTAAATTTATTCAATAAAATCGCCATTGACTTCAACCACAGCCTACATACGACTTCGGAATCTCCTGCAACTCTTCTTGACGATCTCCTTGTTTAAGTTGGTGAATGCTGCCGTAATCATTGCATTCAGTTCATCTTTGGTTTTAGAAGGAGTTTTGTTGGTCTCTCGCTCAACTGCGCCCCACACATAATACTCAAGGGGATTGCAGTCTGGGGAGTTAGGTTGCCAGATGTAAGGGGCCATGTGGCCGCAGAAATTGTCTGACAGACATGACTAGGCTTTTCTTCTTGTGTGGCATGATGCAAGAGTCCTGTTGCCAGACAAAGTGTCTTCCAGCAGCCTCCCTGTTAACCCATGGCAGCACTACATTTCAACGTACTTGATGTAGGCCTCCACGTTGAGTTTGAAACCCTCAGCAACAAATTCGGAGGTTCTTTTCTTAATACGATCAGAGTGAGTTTACCGAACCGTCGTACATTCGTAATCACCATTAGACTCATCCAACTCTTCCCGAATCCTCTGAACTGTCCTCTAATGAACACCCAAACACTTTGAAATGTCCGTATTGAAGCTTCCGGTGCGAATGCCAGGCAATACATTATGCCGTTTCCAAATTTCTGGTGTAATGCATTGTGTCATCTTAGTACACTGTGCAGTCGAAAAAACATCAAAAACGAACAACTCTTATGCGTGAAATTAAAAATATAAAATGGTGACAATTTTCCCATTTCAGCCTGTATACGATTTTGAAAATTTCGTGTTGGGTGTGGCATTTTAAAAAAAATAAACTTAATTAAACACTTCTTCATTCTTTTTAAACAAAAGTTCATCGAATTCTTATACAGGGAATTAATTATTTTACAAAATGTCAAAAAGTCATGACCTTAATACGCACCAAAATATATGCATGCGTGCGTTAATTAAGATTTTCAACTGTAATGTTACCCAGTTTACTGCACCTTTCACCGAAAATTTCAGACATCTCTGAAACTCTTTTCTTTCTTTTTATGTACCATGTCCTTTCAGGACGTAGGCGATCATGGCTCTCCACCTCCTTCTATCCCTTGCAGCTTTCAACAAGTTCCTTCCCTCTACTTCCTTCCTCAGACCACGTTCTGTCATCCACTTGCTTAAGCCTACCAGGTATGTCACGCGGTGCTTTTCCTTGTCTCTCTTTCCCTCTATTCGACCCGTGAGTATTAGATTCTCCAGGCCCACCTTCCTCATTATGTGTCCCAGAAACTTCAGCTGCCTCTTCATGATATTAAGTATAAGCCTCCTCGTTTGCAACCTAAGACCTCATCGTTGCTCACACGCTCGGTCCATGATATCTTTAGCATCCTTCTGTAAAACCACACCTCTGTCGCTTCGAATTTCTTCTTCATCTTTGAGGAAATCGTCCAACATTCGCTACCGTAAAGAAGGGCAGATGTTAGGTAAGAGTTCAATATTCTTTGTTACCAAAGAAATCCTCCTGTCTCACAGTATTCTGCCCAACATTTGGAATGTGTCCTTGGCCATCCCAATACGCCTAAAGATCTCAGTGTCGCACTTACCGTACTCTGTCTGCCAAGACGCTTCCCAGATATTTAAACTTCCGTGTCTGCTTGCTTCTAGTGTTCCCGACCTGAAAATCGCATTTCGGGTTCATCCTCTTACTGACGACCATGCACTTCGTCTGCTTCTAGTTTATGCTTAGTCCCTTTTTCTCATTCTCCGTCGCTGTAGGAGATTTTGTAATTTCGTTTCCTTGTCTGCTATCAGTACTGTGCCATCTGCGTATCTTATGTTGTTAAGATTGTGACCACCAATGCTAAATCCCGGTAGGGTGTCCAATTCTCTTTGAAACTCACCGTATGAAAAAATAAATAACCACATTTACTGTCAATTGTTTCCTTCTATGAGGAAAGCCATTTCGAGCATTAAAAACTCCAAACTTTTAAGTAAATCTATCCAATAAAATAGCTCGCAAAATAACTCGATTCCGCCCACCGAAACCAAGAAATGTACTGAGGTATAGCATCTAAGTCCTTAAAAATGAAAGGGTAAATTTAGAATTCAGTAATAAACTTGTGAACAAATTGATGTCAATAAATCTTGATCAAAACAATAAAGAGAAATCCAATAATTTTATTATATCTTCATTAGTTGAATCTCAGGAGACAATTCCAAGAATACCTAGAAGGAAAAAGATAAACCCATTAGATGACGGTCCTAAGGTGAAAAAAAACTGATACAATAAAGAAAGAAATAGAAGAGAAAAAATGAAAGCGAAAAATACCTAAAAATTAAGAAAGAAAATTAAAAATATAATTAATTCTTTGAGAAAATAGTATCTCCGGAAATTTGTAAAATAAATTAATGAAACCAGGCAGCATGAATAATATGTAAAAAATGTGGAGAACAGCGAAATATCAAAATATCATACAATCAAAATCTCCACAGATGAAATGTCCTGGTCTCATAATACGTTTAATAATATTTCAACACTGGACACTCTAAACTTAAGATACGGGCAGAAATAGAACATATACCTATATATATATCCAGTCATTACAACGTCCATGCACAGACATAAAAAATAATGAACCCACTCATGGGGTAATTAAAAAAAGATATTTTAAAAAATAAGGAATAATAAAGCATCTATTGACATTGAGGCTGAACTTTTAAAATAGTTTACTTCTCCTGAATTCAATGACAATTGAATAATACATTTTAGATGCATCAATGGTGGTCTTCAGTGATGCATTGTCTTCATCGCCGATTTCGGGTTTTGCATCATATCGACTCACACAGCAACCCCGACCTGATTCCAAAAGTGTTAAGCCGCCTCCTTCATAGCGTCGTTCTACGCACCTTGACATTGCAAAAAAAAAAATAATAATAATACATATCGCGTCAGCCAATGAAAAAAGGGCTTTTCACCCACTTCCTATATATTGGTGTCTTTTTACTTTATTCAGTTTCGATTCGAGTTACTTCCCTTGGATTCCTAACTCGGTAACCTGGTCTCTTTCTTGCATAATTGGAGAGTGTCTTTCCGCATGTGTTTGTTTTAATCATTTTATATGTGTATTAGAGCCGTTCAGTATTGTATTGGTATCGGTATTTTAAATCAGATTTTTTTTGTTACACACACACATATATATATGTATAGTTACATAATACATTTTAGATGCATCAAGGGTGGTCTTCAGTGATGCAGAGTGCTCATCGCCGATTTCGAGTTTTGCATCATATCGACTCAAACAGCAACATCGACCTGATTCCAAAAATGTCAGGCAGCCTCCTTGATAGCGTCGTGCTATGCACCTCGACATTACAAAAAGAAAATTCAGATATGGCTAGAAGTCCGACTGTTCTTACTGACATACGTCAGTCAACTTCAGCCAATGAAATAAAGGCTTTTCACCCTCGACCTCCTATATAGTATCTGTCTATATTTCTGAGATGAGATATTATGTACATTATTTACATTATTCGGACTATTTTCCTCATCTTTGTCGCCATATTTATAACTGACATCTATTAAACATGACACGTGGAACTAGAACAGTCTACCCCACTGAGCGAAATAAAGGGTACAGTTCGACATTCCAACCACCGGAAGAAAGCCGGAGCGTACAACGGCCGAAACGTTGTAATAAATATGGCGACAAAGATGAGGACAATAGTCCGAATAATGTAAATAATGCAGTCTCCTATATAGTGTTGTCTTTTTGCTCCATTCGGTTTTGATTCGAGATATTTTCCCAGAATCCATAATGAGGTAAGCTGGACTAGTTCTTGCATAGTTTAATCCAATATTTTTACGTTTTAAATACTTATCCCATAATTCGATAACTAAACCTTACTTACTACTTATATTACTATTTCTAAAAAAATAAATCATTATCCTTAATATTATATAAATCTTTAAGTCTAACCTTATACTCTTATTCAAACGAAATTAGAAAAAAAGAACTTGCTCTATTTTATGAAAGAAGTCTCGAATCAAAAACGCATCTCCAAAAAGTGGAGTTTATCATGCATTACTACATTAGGGATACAGAAATGTACATCTCAAGACCCTCAAGCATACAGGTGTATCTCAATTAGACACATCGTTTTGAAAATTATGTTAACTAGACTATCTATTTCTGAAAGTCATCTCTTCACGATCCAATTTGGTTTTCGTTCTGGTAAATGATACAATAAAAGCACACATGTCATCAAACAATCACAAGAAATATGCTTAATTTGTTAACCTCACAGCAGCATATGACAACATCAATAGAGAATAACTCTTCTCATCCATATAAAAATGCCATCCAAGCTCCGAATTCACTGAATGCATTGATCTTGCAAATGAACTGTATCAATCTACAAATTTTACATGTCTGGTAAGGACCCCAATACAGAAATATTTGAAACCTCCTCAAGGGGGAAATGAGAACCCAAATCTATTTAATCTTTTCTCAGCCTATGCCCAGCGCATCTACCAAACACAGATGTAAAGAAATGGGCACCGACTATTTATGTATTCCATACTACATCCAAAACGAATTTACCAAGAAAAGGCAACTTCCCTGATTACCCTCCAGGGGAAATGAACTAATAATGAGGCGTGCTATGACATGCACATGACAATAGAAAATAATAATTAAAACAAAGAAAACTTACATGAAAGTTATGTTAAAATCAAAACAATAGAAAAGAGATAATCGGAGATTGAAAAGGCCCTAATAACATGTAAAATAATAAAATAATTATTTATTCATGCATATGAGATGTGGTGTTAGTCAATCATGTTTCTCTGGCCTGTAACTATAAATAAAAAAATGAGGTTGCAGTTAGTTTCTTTGCATAGCATCCTCGTATACCAAATATAAATGCCGACACGATACAATTGTTGCCTTCAAATGGTGACATAGGTATTCATAGTTGGAAAAGAATGATCTTGAACAGAAAATCAACATCCTCTACCAAGTGTTTCAAGAAATAAGACTCAAGATAAGGTTTCCAAAACAGAAATTGTGATCTAGAATTGGTGAAGGCAAATACACTGAATTCATCATAAAAATCAGTATGAGGAATTATTAAATACTAAACACTTCAAATACATCGGTGTATGGAATTGAAATGAAAGCAGTGATGGTACATACACTGAATTCATCATAAAAATGAGTATGAGGAATTAGTAAATACTAAAAACCCTCAAATACATCGGCGTATGGAACCGTTATCACATATTTAGTGTAGTAGAAAAGGAAACATAGAATTGGCGCCAAAGGTAGTTTCGCCCCAATCCGCAAATTGCTACAGAAACAAAATATTAACCTGAAAACTCATATGGATGATGCATGGCGCCAAATCCATTTAGAAGACTGTCAGTTGTATACAACCACTTTCTAAGATCAATGGTTAAAAATGGTTTTGAGTGAGTGAAGCCTGAATGTCTTGGGAATGATCATCTTTCTTCGAACATTTTAGACTGGCGCTACAGATTCACAAACGACTCTACCAATACAAGACAACTTCCCTGATTTCCCTAAGGATCTCTACTGATGACATAAGTATTCATTGTAGGGACTCAAAATAAAGCTTTCCAAAACAGAAATTGTGATCTAGAATTGGAATGAAATTGGTGAAGGCATATATACTGAATTCTTCATAAAAATCAGTATGAGGAATTAGTAAATTCTAAACACTTCAGATATATCGGCGTATGAAATTGAAATGAAAGCAGTGATGGCACATGCACTGAATCCATCATAAAATTTCATGATGCGAAATTGGTAAATATTAACCACTTCAAATACCTCAGCATATGGATCAGTTATAACAAATATAGAATAGGCTGATTGAGACTATCATATGATCTCATGTAGGGCGCCAAATTCGTTTACCATTACCTAAACTGCCAGCTGTATACAACCGCTCTCTAAGACCAATGTTTAAAAAAGGCTTTGGGCGCGTGAAGCAAAGATCAACCTCCTTTGAAGATTGTGGACTGGTACTACAAAATCGCGAACAGAGAACTACGAAATGACAGAAATCACATCTCTTGAGGAATACCAACAGCAGCAACAATTAAAATGGATAGCACATGTAACTTGAAGAGAAAGTAACGACATAATCAAGATGTTGACATTCCAAACAATTTCAAATGAATGATCCTGTTTGTCTTTAATCTACACAACCTATTTAGGTAGATTATTCAGCGTTTCCGTTTACCTAGATATTTCAACTGTCTCTTTCTGTACAAGTAAGCTTTTTGTTCACATCTTCTTTAAAACTTCCTCTTTGCTTATATGCAAGTGCATATTCTCATCATCCTTCTGCAGAACCATATCTGTTGCCTCAAGCCTTCTCTCCATCTATGAGAAAATTGTCCGGCATTCACTGCTATATAGGATCATTTTATTCTATTTCCAGCGACATTTTTCTGTTTGTTAATGTTATAGTACCTATTCTATTGTAATGGACTCTCCCACAGATAATAAATAGTAGTATCGGTCGCCAGTTGGGCTCAGTGGTGTTGAGCCAGTCAGACGAGATCGCACATTGAAGTATCAACCATCACTACTAGATTTTCTGCGTCATTAACTCTTATTTTCAAGTTCCTAACGTTTTGTACGTCGAACCTAATTTAGGACGCCTTATTAAAATACAAGCCTCCACTGTGAAAACTACTCCACAACAGTTAATACTTTGCTTAGCTTCCAAAAGTCATCTTTGGCTATTCCAATAACCCTTTCGATTTGGTGTCACATTTTCCGTCGTTTGTTATAGTATTTCACAGATATTTGAATGTTTGTAGTTGCTTAATTTTGAATGTCTCCAATGCTGTGATGTTCTTTTTTTCTAACGACCACGCTTTTTCTTTATTACATTACATATCTTACTTATCTTAACTAGCTGCTTTGAAGTAAACATGATATAGGAAAACATCAATATTTCAAAACTGCTCACAACAGCCGTGCAGAGGTAGCGACGTAGTTTCAGTTGATGTCGCGACATCGCATCTACATCCAGCTAATATACGAAGCTTATCCTGTTTTCAATTTTGAGTGATTGTTCTGGTTTAACAGCACATCATCCCCTTTGGTTATTTAATACGGAAAAAAGAGAGTTTTTACTTAAATATATGGCTTGTAAATTTTCCTTTCAGTAGTTGATTCCGCCCCTCTACTGTTATGCTTTTCCAACGGAGTTATTTAGTTCAATAAATCGTGGTATAGACCAACCAACTTCAAGAAGTCGAGAGCAAACTCTACTTTTATCTTCTTTTAAAAAAAGTGGCACTTCGACGTAGTGCAAAGGTTAACGAACTTGTCTCGCTAGATCAATTACGATCGAGTAGTGAGTTCAATCCTCGCTGGTGCTCCACACTTTCGGCCTTGTGCCACATCTAAGGTATGCTTAGAAAACCATTTACCTAGCTCCAGGGGACCTTCCTGTTAGACATTTTATGACGGTCGTCTTCGAGTATAGAATCCAGAGGTTAGCAGTGAATATTTCGGAGACAGTAGAAAAGCGTAGTTCAGGTTAGCAATGGATATCGCAGCAAAGTAACAGAGCGTAGTACTTCCTTCTGTCATCTTCGCCTGACAAGTTGGCACTGGTCATTCGGGTAGGGTAAACATAAAATGGCCCCCTTTATACACGACGGATAGAATGTTCTGCGTCTTCTGATTGGTTAACCTTCTATTGGTAGACTATAAAGCGAGTCAATGCATTTGGACCAACTCACTAGTTATATATATACGTACATATACACAAAAAAACTGTAACACTTCCTTCCAGGCATTACTTCTCCTTCGGGTTTATTGCCCCGCACCTGAGGGGTCCTCAAAAGTAGAATTAGCCTGGGGGCTTGGTCAATTTTTCCACGGTATTGTCGTTAAGTCCACTTTAAACCTCGAGCTTGTCTCACATTCGGTAGCGACGTGGGCGCGCTGAAAATACCCTCATCTTCTCTTCTTGAAAGGTCCTTTAGACTAGTTATATCATAAAATAAGGTACAGGAGAAAGGTCACTACAATCGGTTAAAATATGTTTGAGGATCTATGCCTCCTGTCATGCTGTGCATTCAGGAGACTGTTCATATTTGAGAGAAATGAGTGAGTGAGAAAGGTGTGTCCTATTCTGATTCTTGATTGGATGATTTCTATCTTCCAAGAAATTCTGCTCTTGTCATATCAATTACTACTGAGTAGTGAGTTCGATCCTAACTAGATGCTCCATAATTTCTACATTGTGCTGTTTATTGTATTGTTTAGCGGCATATCAACTCCTTATGGGTCATTTAATGTCGAAATTTAATTTTCTTGGGAGCATTAGTAATGTTCTTTACAAAAATATATTTCTGGTCATTTTTATTTTTTTACACAAATGTATTGATAGTACTTTTTTTACTGTGAAAATGTATTGCTACACTTTGATAATGTTTTGGCGCCAGTTGGGGGTTACATTATTTGCCCATAGCTGGGACCCTAACAGGTGCTACCCCACCGGATCAGAGTGGACCTGGGAACGACAGCAATGAAGTGTTAGGTCCCACGTTCCCCAATACCTCCCGACCTTGCTGTCGGGTGTAGTTTATCGTTATACCCAGAAAGTTTCACCTTCTGCCACATCTACGCTTCGTTTAGTAAATCATTATAATAATCCAAAGGACAATGTATAGTCGATCATTAAAAGACATGCACATAACAATAGAAAATGATAATTAAGACAAGGAAAATCTTACTTGCAACTTATGTTAAAATCAAAACATTAGCAAAGAGATAATCGGCGATTAAAAACACCCTAATAACATGTAAAATAATAAAATGATTATTTATTCATGCATATAAGACGTGGTGTTAGTCAAGCATGTTACCTAGCTTGTACCTATGGAGTTTATCTATGAATAAAAACTAAGGTTGCATTTAGTTTCTTTGCATAGTATTCTCGTGTACCAAATACAAATGCCGACACAATACAACTGCTGGCTTCAAATTTACCAGCGTCAATATGCATACATTGTAAGGTACGCTTATTATTTTCTCCGCGAGAGATTTATAAACTTATACATACAAAATGGCTGGCCAATCGCTTTCGACTGTGTCTACTAAGACAGCGAGCCAATACCAATTGCCAACGCCTGCTCAGATACATTTGTGTCATGCAACACCCACAGAGGTAATCTGTGGATCATACTGCAAATGTAGCTGAGCGGACTTTACTTATAGTTTATTGGTTTTAAGCGCATCATCTGGTGTGCTCAACATGTTTAAACCGGACCAGCATGGTCATGATGACTTGGGACTTAATGCTAGCAATTTGATCGGTAAACAGTTTCCTTTACCCAAATTCATTTGCAAGACTCTTTTCCAGATACTGTCTAACTGTGCAGCATGCCACTCCATCCAGTTATCATCAAGAACTTAAACTCTATGTCAAATCGACCAGGGTTGGATTCGAACACGAGTTTCATGTTCAGAAAACGAACGTTATAACCACTCGCCCACCCGACCATATGAGCATACTTGCAATGTGCATAAGGTATTTGAGGACATTTGTGGATGCACGCTTGATAATGAATTAATGCGAACTATCAGGTAACGCATGAGATGAAATGACGAACTCTAATTGTTGCGATACACGCAATGCATAGTTGTGTTGGGATTGTGCGTTTTGGGGAAGTCGCTAAGCTGTTTGTGCACAAGTTTTTCGGAAAGTGTTGGAAGCCTCCAACGGAGATATTTCGCCGGTCGCGAAGTGCTACAAGCATTTACAGAGTTCAGACAATACAATTCGTAGACCAGGCTCAGAACAGTATCGATGCGAATCCAAGAACATCCATGAGAGCCATTGCCAGAGATTTCTAGATGTTACAAAGATGAATCCACAAAGAAGACACTCAATGCCGATCATACGTGATGAGGAATGGACAGTTCATGTTTGCACAGGCTAAAGAACAACGTTTTAGTGAACAAGTTGAAACACCCAGAATAAAATGCCACGCTATGTATTTTGTGTTTTGTTTTTAGTTGTTTTTTTTTGTTTTTTTTTTTCAGACGAAAAAGATTTAAAACCAAAATCAAAAAGTCAACCAGCAATATGACAGATGGTTATGTACAGATACTTCTGAAGCCCCCACCCATGTCATGCACAGCAAGTTTTCTATTTCTGTGAGAGCGTTAGGAGTGGTCAGTAGCGAAGGACACACCATGCCACCACACTTCTTTCAACAAGATCCTCTGTGGAATTCCGTTGGCTCCACTGAGGTGTTGGAAACAGTTTTGAAGCCCTGGATTGACCTTGTATACAATGGAAGGCTGTACGTAAGCGGCCAATCTGCTCGACAACATCGTAACAAACATGTGGCCACTTACCTCGCCAGACCTAAATCCCTTTGACTCTTACATATGTCGCGTTGATGAACAGGAGACTAATCAACTTTCGCACAATACGACCGATTCCCTGAAAGCCACCATTACCCGAGTAATGTACAGTATCTAAACAAAACATGGGATGCATGCATATCAAGCATTCCGGTCCCGCATTGAAGGGGGAATTGCAGCTGAAGACGGTTACATCGAATAAATATGTAATCTAATTATTACTGCTGTGACGGCACTTGGTCCAGGGTCGAATCCTTTGGTCACGGCGCCAACTGTGACGTCGCTCCTCCTGGTCGCTCTTCGCTGTTCCAAGTGTGACGTTCCAACCCCTTGGTTAGATGATTACCAGCCTCGCCTCTCCCAACTCGCTTCCAACACCTGGTTACTAGGGTAACTGTACTGATCTCCGGTCTGCCTACCCACGTTGTGATTAGATCTTAGACAGACGGGATCAAACAGGGATTGGGGCCGTATGCAAGATGAGTTCGACGGGGGTGGCAAAACACAAGAAAAAGAAAAAACTCACGAGACCAAAAATTACTGATAAAAAAGGGTAACAACCTTTTATATCTAATGTTCGTTACATAAAAATTATTCTTACTTCCCGACCCGCTTTGTGGACTGTGGCACCAATCTTCTATCATACAACTTAAAGACTTCGAGTTGCCTACTCTCTAGAATTTTGTGTGTCGGAGTGTGGTTTAGTTTTGACACTGGGCGCTAATCTCTACCAGTCGTTCACGGCTGATTCTTCTCTTCGGCTTGAGTTGGACGTATTTCTTCACTTCGATTTGGTTTGAGACGAATTTCTGTTCTTGGGCTTGGTTTGATTTCAACGTCTTCTATGCATAACTACAAGTAACTTCTTCTTCTTCCGTCCTGCAACTCTTCTCTCTGCCGTCTGAGGTGATCTGAGCTCTCTGTCGTCCGGGCTGAACTGAGCTCTCTGTCGTCCGGGGCTGAACCGATCTGCTTGTTTGGCCTGCAACTTTACTGCCTGTCTGGCCTGCAACTCTTCTCTCTGCCGTCTGAGGTGGACCCTTCTCGCTTTGCCGTCCGGGGCTGAACTGAGTTCTCTGTCGTCCGGGGCTGAACTGATCTGCTTGTTTGGCCTGCAACTTTACTGCCTGTCTGGCCTGCAGCTCTTCTTCTTGTCTGGCCTGCAATTCTTCGGCCTGTCTGGCCTGCAGCTCTTCTTCTTATCTTCGACTTGGCTGCAACTTCTCTGCGGCTTTCGAGCAATCTTCTTCTTCTTCGACTTGGGCTGGAAGGATTTCTTGTCTTAGGATTCTCTTGCCCGCAAAGGGGCGAATGAACCGGGCCCGATGCCCGCGTTCAAGCTCCCTCGCTGCCCGCGGTCCAGCTGCAACTGATTTCTGTCGACTGGGGTCCTGCTTTTATTGACGCCGCAACAAACTGGGGTGGGTCTGTCGGCGTCAGGGTTTTCTCGATAATTCCAAAAGTCGCATTATTTCTGATTTCCCATTATCGCTATTATTTTCACCCCTACTTCCTCACAGTGCCTCTGGTGGGGAGGCGCATACCCATCTCTCCCGGTCTCTCGTATGTCAGGTGACCGTTTTCGACCAATGGGTCTTGATCGAGCGTCCTTTCTCCTCTTTCTCGCATATCCGTGACCGCTTTCGGCTAATGAGATTCTGGCTGGGCGTCTCCGTACTTCGTGACGTCTCCAATCGGGCGTGGCTTATCCCGTCGTTGTTCTGGGAAAGAACACCTTGCTAAAAAAACAAAATCTAATTTGGCCTTTTTTTCGCACGCACGAAAATGACAATCTCGGCCTTTCTCACCTTCCTGGTTCCTGTCAAAACAGCCCGCCGCTAATTAGATGTGACTTCAGGAAGAATTTTTTCCGTCTCGCTGGCGCTTTCTGTGAGCCAAGAACAATTGTTTTCACCTCTTTGTTTTTTGCTCAGACCTGATAGTCAAAAATCTTAATTATCTGAATTGAAAATGTCTTCACTTCATCATCGTGGGGGTTCTAATTTTTAACAGGTCAGAATCTGTATACAATTCCAGCGGTCACCTTCTCATCCCAAAGGACACCTTTCTCCGATTAATATTTCGTTTTCCATTGTTCTAAAAAATCCCATTTCTCCAAATTGATAATGAGTCTTCTACACAAAAAGTAGGCCAGATGCTTTGACCGACATTTTATCAATCGTACATATGTTCATACACTTTTACCAAGTCTGTTTTCTTTCTTTCTTTTAATTACCTTTAATTCTATTTCTCCAAATAACAATTTCCATTGTCTTTTGAAATTCGGTCAGGCGTGTTGGCCTAGATACCTCTTGACACCTGTTTTCGCTAATGACCGGCTTTTTGCATTACTCATCCTCTTTCTCTTTTTCTTTCTCCCTTCTCTTTTTTTTTTTCTTCCCTTAGGATCGCCTAAGTACAATTAGAGAATTATTCTCGAAACTCAATTATTCTTCGTCTAAAAAAACTAACAACTGGTTAATAAACCGAATAAAAAAATTAAATCATATTTCTATGAATATTTCTTTTTCTTTGGTTTTTCTAATAATGCAGGGTGCCACACTGCATCTGCGTGCCAAGTTTTGTATAAAAAATATGTATTTGTTTTTCTCACGGTTTTCAACGTGCCATTAAATACCTTACGCACACTGTATTCATTATATATATATTATATATTTTATATAATCGACTCTCCCGTCGAGTTCGACGTATGAGGGTCAGGCCGATAAGTCTCCAGGAAACCGACATCCCGACACCGGCACATGAGATTTGATTATAGTGGTGAAGGCCTCGTGCAGGACCAGCCACACTTTTTGGAGGGACGAATACAGAAACCTGGTGCACCGAATGCCACAAGGTTCCCAAACGACCCTCCGCAGGTTTTGAATTCAGAGTTGTCCTTCTCCTAGACCAGTTGCCATCCAAGGCTATAGAACCCAGTCTGTCCTGCTATTTTACCCATAGCTGGAGGGAGATGAAGAGGATTCATACCTTTCCCAAGGGTATTAGCACGTAAGTGAATGTAATGGATTTTACATTTTATATATATATATATATATATATATATAGAGAGAGAGAGAGAGAGAAAGAAAGAGAGACAGAGAGACCTAACAACTCACAAATCAAAGTATGATTATTTCAAATAGCGATATATATTATAAGTCGAAACTAACAAGTAAATATATCTTGAAAGTTTTACCAATATTGACTGATTAATATCAGTTTTATTGTGAAAACATTGCGTTGCCTAATAAAATCTGACATTGTGGAATTCTCTGGTCTTACAAATACAAGAAATAATTGTTTTGGATTCAAAGTTGCAATGAATTTAAGCATGCAAATATGTTCTGCTTCATTTTTTTTAGGCACTTTTAATTCAATCACGCAAATAGCAGCCTTTGAAGTAATATGCATGTGATCATAATCGAATGCTGTGGTGTTTATATGTTGTGTTTACTGAGTATGCAAGAATACTATGTTAGTTAATTCTTTCAACTCTCTTATTTTCCAGAAGTAGACAACAGATTTTAATCGATGCTTGCTCATTGCATCACGCTAATAATATAATGTAATATATTAGGAATGTGATCATACAGTTGAATATTATGGTGCTTATTTCTGTGCTATGTCTACTGACTGGATTATGCGAAAATAGCATAAGCGCTAATTCATTAAATATTTTCATCTCCAATTTAGAAACTTGAGATTTAAATATTTCGATGTACTTTCAAATGTCTATAGATCTTCATCATATTTGACATGTAACATGTAGACGTTTTCTATTTGAATTTCTGGGATAAAGTTTTATCATTATTTACATAATTTGTCCTCCTTTTTTGTTGTTGTCATCATAAACTTTCGGCCGTTGTGTTCGCCGGCCTTCATTAGTGTTGTGGCCTTGTTAGGGCCAGAAATAAGGACACAAAGAGAGGAATTGAGTTAAACAAATATCTTAACAGAAACAGTAATACAAACATATACAAACCCCATACTTTTGGCCTTGTGCCACATCTAAGCTACGCTTGGAAAATCACTATACAAACGAGAGTGTTACAGCAAGCATGTTCGGTCCGACTGTCAGAGCTGACTGCTGGAAACTTTCCTCTCCAAAAGGCAGTACCTGCTCCTATTTATAGCTGGGAGAATCCATGCGTGCATGGGTAAATTACCATAACAGTTAAGTGTATGTCGGCCCAACAGGTGAATAGCCGAGGGGTTTTAAACGTTGGTTTGTGAATTCGGTGACATAGTAATTGTGAGTTCAACCCCTCTGCCGGGCAGTGTGCACTTGGATTCAGTGGGAAGAGATGTTCAATAACTTGGTCGTAGTAAAAATAAGAATTAAACGAGATATGCCTCGACATGGGCAGTGGGACCAGATCAGTCTACCCCTGTAAATTAAATAAAGAGTTCAGTTCGGAAATTCCCTGTAGATTCATCCCAAGCAAGTCAATAAAGCCACAGAGACGTAAAGGGTTTACTGGTTGTGTAAGGGTTAGAAACCAGGAACATTGCGAAGGGACGAGAAGAAAAAAAAAGATTAATCAGGAAGACAGTAGATAGCGATTGATATTGCATTTAAAATCTTGCAGATTAAAGGTGGCTGAAAAATATAGAGCCGGAAATGAGTTCTACAAGTTTGAAACGCGAAAAAAACAAATGCTAGCATAGAACTTACGGATATATCTAGCCAGCTCAACTCTAAAGTCTAGTACTGCGCATAAATAGGGAGAGTCTAGACGCCATAGTGAAAAGTTCATCCAAACAATTACCATAAACTTATTTATAGAAAAGGCAAAGGGAGGAAAGCTTACGGCAGTGGGAAAATGATTGAAGCCGAAACGCCAGATCGGAGCCAATAATATTGCTGATTCTTCCTTGGATTTTATCAATGAACTCTAGATAGCAGGAGCACCGAACCATATGTGTCAGCAATATTGTATGCATGGACGAATGGTTGACATATAGGGTGGCCTCTGAAAAACTGAATCGTTTAAAAATGTCATAACTTGTTCGTTTTTTTATTGTTTTTGTTTTTGGTTTTTTTTGGGGGGGGTCAGGTTATAGAGCATCCCTTGGAGATAAAAATGGCTACGTTTGATGTCCATCAATGAGTAAAAACTCACTGAGTTTTTTTTCCTATTCCAATGAAAGTTCAATTGTTCAAACTTGGAGAAAAGTACCGGCAACATTTTAATGCCAGAATACCTCCTAGCGATAACATGATTCGGAACCTAGTTTCCCGGTTTGAAAGAAGTGGATCAGTCAGCGATCTTCCGGAAAGAGGTCCTAAGCTCACAGTGTACACTAACGCAGCGGTGGAAGCTCTACGGCACTGTGTCCTTGAGGTTCCATCAGCTTCTACCCGCCGTAGCTCTGCTCAACTAGACATCACCAGAACATCACTTCAGAAGTTTCTGAAACTGGATTTAAAAATTTTTCCATACACGATTCAAATGGCCCAAACTTTTCTACCCCTAAGATACTTATGTGTTTGTAAAAGTTATGTTTGTTGTATATCATTCAGTCGCCACCCTGTAGATATGTAAGATAGTCTCTGGGGAGAAAAACCGTCAAGCACTATACAGTGAACCAAACTTCCTGACAGCTGAACTTGCAATATAGTCCTTCCACTTCATGTCAATTGAAAATGTTAGCACAGGAAGGCGCAACAAGTTATTCTCTGGACAATTTATTTAATCTCTAGTGGGTAGAATATTTCTCGGAATATCTCGCCCACTTCTTATTTTTACTACTGCCAGTTATTGCCCTCTCTCTGTGCACTGAGACCAGGGATTGAACTAACGAATACTATATCACCAAATTCACGAGCCAACGCTTGAATCCATTAGACTATTGTCCTGTGAGACAATTCAGCGTTCTTAAGTTTACTATATATATATATATATATATATATATATATATATATATATATATATATATATATATATATATATATATATATATATATATATATATATATATATATATATATATATATATATATATATATATATATATATATATATATAGACACTTAAGGTTACTATATATATATTCAGCGTTCACACTTAAGGTTACTATATATATATATATATATATATATTTAATATAAAATATATATATATATAAAAAGTTTCTAAATGTAGATACAAGCAAATAATTTAAATAAAAAACAGACCACTTTAAGTTTCTATTAATAAATTATTTCACCACAGCCCTTTTTTTTATATATATATATATATATATATATATATATATATATATATATATATATATTCCTCCAGAATAATTCTATTATGTTTTTATTATATTTTTCTTTTGTTTGAACAAGAGATTTGTGTTTTGTTGGTAGGGCGACATAGTGTATGGAGAAATTGTCCAAATTATTGACCTTTATATATAATATATATATATATGCAGTAACCTTCACGCTGAATTGTCCCACAGGCAAATTCGTGGGAGTAAAGAAACGGTGAACAATGCATTCTATAGTAGTAATGTTCAACCACGACGTTCCTCGACTTATAAGTTGAGACCCAGAATTGGGATTCGTGTAAAATTTTTGAGTCGTCGTAAAAATTTAATTCATGTGAAATCTTTGCTTAAAAAGTTTGGGAAGCTCAGATTGCGTGGTCAGATATAATTTACCGATTTTGCCGCCGGCTAATATATTAAAAAAAAAAAAGACCCAAAAAACTGAAGAATTTTAATTACTTTGTGACTGTCAGCGATGAGTCAATGCAATTTTTCCCTCTTTCCTTTCTATAAAATTTCACCTTTTTTTTTCTTTTTTCTTTTTTTTGTTCTGCTTTGTTTTCCCAAACAACTTCGATAAGAGTAATATCATGATTGCGCATAGAAAAAATATTTACAAAACTGGAGACAACAGAATTCTGACTAAAAGTCTTCAAACGTTTGTAGCATTTTTCAATAGATCGTGTTTGAAAATATGATTCAGTTTTACGCGTAACGGAAAATTATGACATATATAAATATTCTGAAAGATGACTTTTCAACGCGTGTGTAGATACGTGTGTATGAATTGTAAATATTTTCATAATAAATGTGAAAATTTAGAAAAATGAGATGCATAGTCGATAGTTGATGCGGTATTATTTCAAAAATGAAAAACACGGTGCTAAAAACAACAAAAAGATATGTGCCATTTATGGGATTGGTGCCATAGCTGAAAATACTGTTCGTAAGTGATTTGATGGGTTCAGAACTGAGAATTTTGATCTGAAAGACCGAGAACGTTCCGGCACACTTGCAATCCAATGCAATATCTGTCTATATTTCTGAGATGAGGTATTATGTACATTATTTACATTATTCGGACTATTGTCCTCATCTTTGTCGCCATATTTATCACAATGTTTCGGCCGTTGTACGCTTCTTCAGGTGGTTGGAATTTCGAACCCTTCATTTCGCTCCCTGGTGTAGACTGTTCTAGTTCCACGTGCCATGTTTGATGGATGTCAGTTATCAGTTATCTGAAAGTTCTCCAGGTACTGAACTCACACTCTTTGGGTCCTGTCACTGGATCTAACCAACGCCTTTATCCACTGTGCCATGTGTCCTTGAGGACATCTGGGTATGGATTTCTGGGTATTATAAACCTAATGTCTTCAGCAACCATTTTTACCAATGCTCATATTGCAACTTTGTTGTTATCATTGCTTTTGTTGTTATCATTGCTTTTCTCTGGCACTCCTTATTACTGGTTCCCATATTGTATTTATTTCTATGCTTGGTCGGCTCAGGAGATTTTTGTGGCCTAGCATATGT
Organism: Acanthosepion pharaonis; assembly: GCA_903632075.3. NCBI lineage: Eukaryota > Metazoa > Mollusca > Cephalopoda > Sepiida > Sepiidae > Acanthosepion > Acanthosepion pharaonis. The sequence continues at coordinate 1,695,751 of CAHIKZ030005066.1, forward strand.
GCTGACTCATTAAGTTTACGAATTGTCCAATGGTGTTCCTTGTCTATGATCTCAACATGATCCCAATGCAATATATTCAGAACTCGGGAACAGCACCGTAAATTTTTCTTTTTTACCTTTTACAACATCCATTTTCTGTGAGTTTGTATTTTCGATCATTAAATATTCAAATCTTCTTTAGAATACAATGTAAACTTTTTAAAAATTCAAGGACTGATTATCTTCTCACAGATAAAACTATTAGATTGAATATTATCATTTTTCGAACTAAATATATGACGTACTGGGTATGACGATAGACTACATCCGGCAGCATGGCCTCTGATCAGGAGGTTTTGAAGAGGCGTGTTGTTCTCAGGTACACCCTGATCTGTTAGGGTGTTATAGTGGAACACACCTATTCTATAGTTAATAGACTCTCCCACCTATAATAAGTAGAAATAGTAGTAGCATTCGCTCAGTGAGTTGGTCAATCAGTCGACTGGCTGATCGGTTGAACTCTCTGCCTTCGGGCGGGGAGGAACCCGAAAGAGGCTACGCCGAAGGGCGGATTCTCTTTCGGGGAGGTAAACCGACCCTGAACCCGTCTATACGGGTTCAATGGGCATATTTTTTGCCGAGCCTACAGGCTCGGAGATCCCACGTTAAAAAGGCCTTGTGCCACATGATGCCCTCGTTGGGGTGTGACTAAATATCGAGTTGGTCAGTCTGTCGATGTCGGACGACCGTTGGTCGGATATTAAAGTATCAGAGACCACAACTAGATTACTGCGTCATTACCTATTATATCAAGTTCCTAACGTTTTGTACGTCGAACCTTTTTAGGACCGACAAATACAAGCCTCCACTGTGAAACCACTACATAACATAGGGTCCCAGCTCTGGGCAAATAGTTAACCGCCAAACTAGGGTCAAAACACTGAAATAGGTTTGTATAGTAAAAATACTAGTAATACATTTTTTTTGAAAAGATATGACCAGTAATACATTTTTGAAAAAAAAATATGACCAACAATAAATGTGGCTGTCGACAAAAACGCTAAATTCGTCTATTCACAGGAACCTATTCGAAAAATTTTGTCGGTATTAAATAACCCATTGAGATTGATCTGCCGTAAAACAAAAATTACCAAAGCTAAATATATGAATGTGCAGCTTGTCTAATGGTTAGCGATTCGGGACGCAAAATAGGCGAGTCGAGTTCGTATCACTTTGCAATCACTCTTGCACAAATAATCTTGGAAAAGGTATGAATCCATTACATCAACCTCACCCGGATGAGTTAAGGTGATTGAAAGTGAAGATTGAAAATTCCAGTCGTTATTGGCAAAGAGTCGGGAACAAGAACTTTGAATTCAATTAAACTCTAACGATCGTCTATTCAGCAGTTGCAGTATAAATTATAGGTTGGCTAAATATGGGTGTTGAAAAAGCAGGAATGGGTCTCAGTAGACAAGCATGAGCAAAAACGAGTAAACCTCGCTGACCTGCAGTCTGCCTTGAAGTCAAAAAGAGATCTCATGATAACTAAATATAAAAAAAATGTTTATTATTTGCTAATAACAAAAGTTGAGAAACACGAGTCTATGAAATTAGTTTGCTCAGCAATATCTCACGGCAATTAGTCGACAAACGATTATCGTCGACTTCACGTGATGAATTCCCTTAGGATGTGTGCAGGACATGATTATTAATATTTATTATATTAAAAAAGAAAATTCCCTTGACAAAATTATTAAATATTTAATTTGAAAACGAAACTTCCGGCTTGTAAATTTAAGTTTTGGGTTTGTTTTGTTTTTAAAGCAAGAAACATAAAAATGTCTTTTTTGTTCGTATTTTAATTTTTAATGGTTCGTCTACAATAAAATCTGATGCTACTCTTTGCATGAATTTAATTATGAAAATTGATTTTACGCACACGTTAGTAGAAATTGTTTAATGCAGTCCACATTAAAAAAAAAAAAAAAGCTAAGTCCAAGTTTGTTTAAATAAAATTTCTGACGGCGTAATGAGAGTCGGATTTGGAATTTCAAATCACACGTTTAAAAAAACGATTTTTACTGCATTTCGTTCTCATACATACTTTCGGTTTTGTGTCTAACTTACGCTTAGGAAATCACCATAGGGTTGGAATCTCCCGACAGGTTGTAAGAATGGCATCTGGCATAAAGACATCCGTAATAAGGTTAATGAACAAAGAGGAAAAAAAACGACAGCTGGCATTAAGTGACAAACGAAGAAATCACCAGGAGATTCATAGAATAAAAAGAGTTACAAATACCTGTGTGTTCTATAAAGCGATACCATGAAGCAGGAAAAAAAAGAAGGACAAAGACAGAAAAGAATATCTCAGATGTGTCACAAAATAGAAAAGACCAAATCTTAAGACAGAAACTGTTTTCATCGCGTACAAATAAGTGCTTACTAGCTCAAACATAAAGTGCCAATATTTTCGAGCAATATTCTCCTCCAGCTGAAACAAATACATGATTACAAACTTAAATATAAATGACCAATATTTACTTCATCTACTAAGTAAACATTTACAGATTCAGATATAAACCAATATATATTTATTCTCGAAACATGTAAGGCTTACAGATCAAATATAGAGTCAATATAAAAAGTAAAATAAGTAAAAATATAAATGAGCAACATATATATAATATAAATACCCGCGACAAGCAAATGCTTAGAGGCAAATATAAACGACAAATACTTACGAAACAATACTTACGTATCACTGAATCAAATAAATGCTTACAAACTCAAAGATAAATAATTAATATTTACTTATATTTGAATATGTAAGCATTTACTTTGTTCGGGGATAGGTAATCAATATCCTTTTATATATGAGTCTGTTAGTAGTGACTTGGTTAATGGAAATGACAATGTTTTGTAGCATAGCCAATGTAAAATGAAAATAGAAAATTGGCGCAACAGGTTTTTCTCAATTCATTCCGGTTTCATTTGTATAATTTTTGTCTTCGAAATGTCAAGTCAAAGGAACTGAATAAAATAGATTCCGAAGTATAAAAGCCAAATACGTTAGATAAAATCGGCAGCTAAGCCCTTATAAAAGAACTTGGCAAAAAACCAGTCTCAATAAAATCAGTGTCGAAGATTTTTCTTTGCCTAAAAGATTCTGTCAGTTCCAAAGAGACATGCAATTACGTTTCTCTTGCCATGCGGAGCGAGTGACATTCTGTATGATTTGGTCTATCAGTTACGTGTTTTAACACGTTAAACGTTTATATTACATGAAAGTGATGCATGAGCCACATGATTATATTATATCAGACAAGGGATCAGCCTCAGAAAGAGACAGAAGAAGGTGGCATTAAAGAAAGCTGTCGATCTCTGGTGATTTAACGCTGAAATCAACTTCGTCTTCTGTAATCACTCATGCGTGATACACACTTAGACGATCATGTATCTTTCGATATATGACTGACGAGGCAGATTTTTTTTCCAGCAGTAGTTTGCCATTTCTTTCTGCGGTAGACCAGTTGCCATCCAAGTCTATAGAACCAGGCCTGTCCTGCTGTTTACCCATAGCTGGCGGGGGGGGTGAGAAGAAGAAGATTCATACCTTCCCCAAGGATATTAGCACGTAAGTGAATGTAATGGATTCGACTGGAATTCGAACTCGGCTCTCCGATTTCTCAATCCGAGCCTAATTGAAACCTGCTTCATGAGATTCCATCTCCAAAGTATTACCATAAGCTTGATTAACGTTCACTATCGGACCCATGGAATGAAGGCAGCGATTAAAAAAAAATAGTTTACTAAATACAACAAGCACAATTGACTAATATAGTGACGCAGTGTCGTCACAATATTTTCACAAATTGAACAATGATCACCTTAATTGAACTATTGTTACTACTTTATTTATCTTTAATTTTAATAAATCGAATAAAATTATTTATTGAAGGCAGATCTGGCAGTAAAATAGGCGAGGTTTTCTGATACAAATTATTAGTTGTTATTCTTAAGGTTTCTTTGAATACTTAACTGTGCCTTTTTATACATATTTCCATGGATTCAGTCAATTTCCCTTCACCATAATGTAACTTCCCTGTGCCTTTTCTATAAATCCTTTCATGGGAATTGTTCTGATGAGCTTTCCTATTCGATATCTCGACTTCACGAATTTAAGCCCACTAATAGATTGGCTGCGAGGTCTCATCATTTCATTGTTGAAATTGCTAGAATTAACCGCATGTTCTATACTAACAGTTTCTTCTCATGCACTGCTTGCTTGCAGAAGCTTCTTTCAGCTTCTGGCTTTCCTGTAAACTATGACCTTCAAATATTTAAATGCACCGTCAATCTTCATCATCTGTCATTTTTTTTTTTAGAATTCTGTTCTCTTATTGCCCTTTCCCCTCACTAAAAAAATGTATTCGTTTTCTTTCACTCTCAGTAGCGCTTACGTTTTGGTGTCTTTTTCGACTGGCTTGAGGTGATATTGTTGAAAAAAAGTTTCTTTTTTAAACAACACGTAATTATCAACACTATACGTGCGACTGTTAATTTCATATAGTCAACTCTTTTTTTGTTTTGTTTTTCAAGTCTTTGTCACCCTCCTTTGCTCGGTAAATGGTAACCAAGCCTTAGTTCATATTATACATGGTGTTCCCCAATAAACTGACATCATTTTAAAAATCTGATTAACTACATATCTCAGGAAAAGAAAATTAGTAATCTTCATGTTGAACAATGAAAGATCTATTTACATAATTTAAATTATTCGGACTGTTGTCCTCATCTTTATTGTCATATTCACGACGTTTCGGCCGTTGTATGCTCCAGCCTTCTTCAGGTGATTGGAATTTCGAAGTGAAACTTTTATTTCGTCCACCGCAGTAGCTTCAGGGCTACAGTATTAAAGGACAATTGTTTGATTTAATCCAATTATTCCTATCAAATCGTGAAATTAAGTTCATTCTGAAGACATGTGTCTCCCAAGGCTCTATCCTTGGTTTCTGATCTTCATCAATGATCTTATTGATGCCATCAATTCCGAAGTAAGTATTTATGCAGATGACACTAACATTTACTCCTGTCTCAGTAGCAAATCAGTCAGAGATGACAGTTTCTCTGACTACTGCTCTTGAAAAGGACCTCCAATCAGTGGTTAATAGGGGCAGAAAATGGCTCGTAAATTTTAATGCCCTTAAAACTAAACTGCTCCTAATTGAACAACCAAAGAGAAATTTCCCTGCCCGCCATCAGTATGACAGATGCTCGACTCCAGGAAAGCGTCTCACTGTGCCTTCTTGGCCTCTCATTTCTAACTAACTTGAAGTAGAACAACTACATTGAATCAATAGATGCATCTACTGCAAGGAAAGCTGGTTCTTTGTGTCGTGCCAGAAGGTTTTTTTTTTTCGTTGGAGTCTATCTTGCACATTTAAAAATCTGTCATTCGTCCATGCATTGAATACTGTTGTCATATCTGGCCTGGCGTCCTTGCTGTTCATCTCATGGTTCTTGACAAAATACGAATAAGCGTGCTACTAGGTTGGCATCTGGGTCCCACCCTATTACTGTTGAAATAGATAAATGTAACCGCCATTTCTACTCATGACAGTTTCATTTCTCGCACGTCCAGTCAATGGAACTATCTTCACTTACTTGCTTTCCTGATAACTACTATCTTCAAAGATTTAACTGCAACTTCAACTGCCATGTACTGTTGTCTTGGATGCCGTTCATCTTTTATCCTTTCCCCGGTCCCACCCCCTATACCCAATCATTTCTCTCACTTTCACTCTCTGGAACCCCCTGCGTACTAGCGACACTCTCGCCTTGCTTGGAGTGAAATGATTAAAAACAAATAGAAATCAACGGAAAAGGTCAAGAAAGAATAAAAATAAAAATAAAAATAAAGGGAAAGAGAAGAAAAGAAGTCAACAAGCACGTAGCATGACAATCATTAGACGAAAATGAAAAATGACAAACTCGCACCACAATGTATAAATACAAAAACAATCGAGAAATATTAGCAGAACATTCTAACTCTGCTCCGACAAGTAGTCACATCTATGTGACCACAAAACTTCGAAGTAAGCGTGTCAGAAATACTAGCAAGTTAAGTGAAAAAGTTTTCATCCAATTGTATATATATATATATATATATATATATATATATATATATATATTGTGAAGAAATCTGGTGGGGATTTAGAGTAATCATATAGTAATTCATGGAGCCCAGAATAATCTTCAACAGAATGCATTCTGTTGAAGGTTATTCTGGGCTCCATGAATTACAAATATAATTACTCTAAATCCCCAAAATGTCTTCACTATATATCCTTGTTTGACCCAGCTAATGCTCGTGAGGAGCGGCTAAGTGTGAATAAGCAGACGTGACTCTTGGGTCACAGTTCCGAGGTTATCTGAATACTTGGATGAGTATCGCTGCGGAACTGAGTGAGTAGCACGCTATATCGAGTTTAGTTTTTGTCTTCTTCGTCACCGAGTACACCGTGGTACAGTTGATATGACGTTTGCGTTGTGTCGGAAACGGTCCGGATTCGATTCTCGGTAATGGATGCGCACTGCTGATGAGTCCCAAATATAGAATGAAACGGCCGTCCAGGGCTTTCTGCATTCTGTTGAAGATTATTCTGGGCTCGATGAATTACTATATGATATATATATATATATATATATATATATATATATATATGAAACAATATACATACACATACATACATACACATACACACATATACATACATCCATATACATCAGGTAAATATATATGTATATATATATATATATATATATATATATATATGTGTGTGTGTGTGTGTGTGTGTGTGTGTGTGTAATATATATATACACATCATGTGCGTACAAACACATATACTAGATATATCCAAATGTAAAAGAACAAAGAGTAAAATTTCAGCGTTCAAAACATTAATTTAAAACAGGGCTCAATACAAAAGTAGAGCAATAAATATTTATTTGTTATGCAGTGTTACATTAGAACATGCACATACTCCCTACAAAACTGTACATCTTGTTTCAATGTTAAAATTTTTTTTCAACGTCTCATCAGGTGGGAAAATATTTTATTCCGAAGAAAGATTTTTTGTAACATCGTGATTACCCACCTGATAGAATTTGAAAAAAAATGTTTTAACGTTGAAACAAGATGTACAGTTTTGTAGTGGGTATGTTCATGTTCTAATGTAAAACTGCATAATAAATAAACATATACTACATATATATAGATACAGACATATAGTAATAATTTTGGCGTCGAGCACTGTTGGAAAATACCTGGGTTGAAATGAGCATTTTTATGATTAATTCATTGATTCGTGTTCTACGGCTTATCAAAATTTGCAAGTTATTAAAAGCCTGAAAATAATTTAGATTGTAAGAATTGGGGAGGGGTCGATAATAATAATGAGGGCTTACTTCTTAACCGATAGCTGGAGGGAGAAGAGGTGGATTCATAACTTTCCGAAGCGTATTTATGCGTAAATGAATATACCGAACCGAACTGGAATTGCAACTCAGATTACCCATTAGACGATCCGTACATACAAGCTTACATCAACTGGTATTTTCAAAGCAGTCATCCATCTAGGTAATGAAGGCTCGACGTTGCTTAACTATGGTAATCGTACGTATGTGATGAGACCGTAAGCTAAGCATTTCTAGTAAAATTGAACAGATTAAAGTGTTCAGAATAGGCTAACGGTTATGCTAGTAGAATGTCATAGTTGGAGATTATTAACTTCATTCAATTGTTGATCACGCCAGATTTTCTAGCTCACACCCAGACACTGTAATTAAGGTCAGTATAAAGAGAGCATAAATCAATCCTAGTAGACTGGCGGTTATCACCTACTATTATAACTGTTCTTTGGCGCCTGTTCAACGTCTGATCACGACAGATTTAGGTGCTGTCTCCAAGAAACTGAAACTAAGGTCTATGGGAAACATCTTAGCGGAAAATTATAGTGAGAAACAAATAGGCAGCCGATAGATAGATAGATAGATAGATAGATAGATAGATAGATAGATAGATAGATAGAATCAAAATGATACAGATAGAAAGAATCAAAATGAGATATATAGATAGATAGAAAGAAAAGAATCAGAATGAGATAGATAGATAGATAGATAGATAGATAAAGAGAAGTCTGTAGGAGATGGTCAAATTACAATAGATAGAGAGAAGGCAGAGACAGAGGTGATCAGTATAAGATAGATAGATAGATAGATAGATAGATAGATAGATAGATAGATAGATAGATAGATAATGAACAGACTGAGATAGATAGATAGATAGATAGATAGATAGATAGATAGATAGATAGATAGATAGAGAGAAGTCTGTAGGAGATGGTCAAATTACAATAGATAGAGAGAAGGCAGAGACAGAGGTGATCAGTATAAGATAGATAGATAGATAGATAGATAGATAGATAGATAGATAATGAACAGACTGAGATAGATAGATAGATAGATAGATAGATAGATAGATAGATAGATAGATAGATAATGAACAGACTGAGATAGATAGATAGAGAGAGAGAGAGAGAAGTCAGTATGAGATCGTCAGATTACAATAGACAGAGAGAAGGCATAGACAGAGGTGATCAGTATACGATAGATAGATAGATAGATAGATAGATAGATAGATAGATAGATCTTTTTATGTTTAACATTGTGAGTATAGAATAAAGGAGATAATTAAAGGTTTAGAACTACGAAGAAGAAACATTTGACACGATCTGAGCGCAAGTACATTATACAAATTCTTAAAAATAATTTTCTCAGTTGGTAAAGGTCATTTTTTAAACGTAGGCCTTAGCCAGATTTAAGTGGAAAAAAGTCCATTACCCTACCTCGCTGGCCTAATGTTTGTTACTAGGGGCGTATATGACACGCATGGGCGATCATGTCCCTTTTCGATTGATGGTTGCCCAAAAGTAGTAGCGCTTAAGTGAATGTTACGGCTCGAATTGAGGATAAACTGGGATAGGCGGGTACAAGAGGAGGAGGATAACAACACTCAGAAAACAGTCTGCCTGCCTTATGTGAAGGGGTTATCAGAGAAAAGGATTTGCGGCCTCAGGACAACCTTTAAAATCTGGACGACACTTCGCAGATATCTCTCCCGAGCAAGACCCCCACAGAGGAGAACATGACTAAAGGCTGTGTGTACGCCATCCCGTGCAGCTGCGGAAAGAAATATAAAGGGGAAACAGGCCGCCCCTTAAGGTAAGGCTTTAAGAACACCATAAAAATGTAAAACGAGGGGAAGTAAAAAAATAATCAGGCGTGACTGACCACAAATGGAGAGAAAAGGGAGATGGTCGCCCTCTGTGGGATCATGTTGAGATCATAGACAAGGAACACCATTGGAAAATTCGTAAACTTAAGGAATCAGCACATATGCTAGCCCACAAAAATCTCCTGAGCTGACCAAGCATAGAAATAAATACAATATGGGAACCAGTAATAAGGAGTGCCAGAGAAAATTGGTAACAACAGCAAAAATTGCAATATGAGCTCTGGTAAAAACATGGATTAATAACAGCAAAAATTTCGATATGAGCACTGGTAAAAAAGGGTTCCTGAAGACATTTATAGTACCCAGAAAGTCATACACAGATGTCCTCAAGGACACATGGCACAGTGGATAAAGGCGTTAGTTAGATCCAGTAACAGGACCCAAAGAGTGTGAGTTCAATACCTTGTGGAGAACTTGGAGAGGGGAATTAACATGGGATAACTGATAACTGATATCCATTAGACATGGCACGTGGAACTAGAACAGTCTACTGCAGTGAGCGAAATAAAGGGTTCAGTTCGACATTCCAACTGGAGAAGACAGGAGCGTACAATGGCCGAAACATTGTGATAAATATGTCAACAAAAACATTGTGATAAATATGTCAACAAAGATGAGGACAATAGTCCAAATAATATAAATAGTGTACATAATACCTCATCTCAGAAATATAGACAGATATCGAATTGAGGAATCGGAGAGCCAAGTTCTAATTCCATCTCGGATTCATTACATTCACTTACGTGTTAGTACTCTTGTGAAAAGTATGTATCCTCTTCTTCTCCCCCAGAAACCCGTCTAGAAGGTGACGCTGGATTAAAAAATGCAGTACAGGTGGTGGCCATGCGATAGTAGTCACAGGATGCGCTCGCGTGAATGTACCGAATCCGACTGGAATTTAAACTCAACTCTCCTTGTGATCTCGAATCTTTGGATATGTTACCACTGATAATAGGCATGATTGTCATAATTTATTTTTCATGATATATGGAGCAATCAATTCCGTCTGTTGCTAGCTGAGATCGCTACAGTCAATATTTGATAGAATTTTATTTCCTCGTCTTATGATCTAAGCCGAGTCTGTAAATCTACAAAAGGTGTCTCAATTTTATAGATCGAAATACTTTTTGAATATTTATATACGTTCTCATGGATGGCTTCTCTCTTGTGGTCAGAGTTCACATCATCTTATGGCTTCCACCTTTTCCAAGATATTTGACGATTTTTTTTATATTTCACGACACGATCACAAGTCTCATGTCGTATAAGAGGCACCAAATTTACATCAGACATAGCAGTTATATTGTGTCTTGGAAAAGATAGCCTGACGAAACCCAATTCTCTACAGGTTGGTTTGGATTTTAGAGTTTTCCTTCTCCTAGACTTTTTCCTTATACAGTGTAACCCGGATATAAGAGAGTTGTCGGGACCGGAGAAGAAGTCTCTTATATCCGGGTTACACTGTAGTAGATTTTCATGTTGAAATAATTCAGTTTTCTTCTTCGGTTGTTCTCACTGACACTTCATTGTTTTTATATATTCGATAATATAATTCGATTTGAATTTATTTTTACAATTTTTCTTTCCAGTGGTATCTACTTTTCTATCGGTGGAAATCGAGTAATACTAGTTTCCACAAAACTCCATTGCAAAAACATTCTTTTGGATTTCTTTTAAAATCCGACTAGTTTCCATTTTTACCGGATCTCCAATTATTCCAGCATTTCATCAGAGTCTTTGAAACCGTTCCAGCCAATAGTGTTATGATCGCCATCTTCATATTCGACAATTTTCAATTTTCTCGCTATCATTTTTCAATCTGTAGTCATGTTTTACTAATTACTTCACCAATTACAATGTTCGAGAACTACTTATGGTAGACGTTTTCTCTTAAAATAGTTATGATGAATAAAGTGTGTGATACGAATGAAAGAGGAGACGGTAGGAAGTGAGGGTTATGAGGATAACGAATGTCCCTTGACTTGATTATAGTTTTCAGTGAAACAACCACACTAAATGTGTTACACAACGGAGCAGGTATTGCTAAAAAGCTGAGTGGAATATTCGATACCGTGGACATAGCATAGCGTGTCTTACTTCTAAAGATCTGAACTGGTAGAACTAAAGAATGGAGCTCATCTGAACATTTGCCATGGAAATAGCTAAAGACTAGCGACAGCGTCCTGGTATGATGACATTAAATACATGACATTCTTTTTCTGCGATGACTAAACGTACAATCTATGTCTGGATAGGAGGATCCGTTTGGAAGTTCCAAAGATTTATACACTCTGTTTTCCGGGATTGTTATGGCTTGTGTTCATACATTTGCACAATTCTCAGGAAATCATCATTCCTACTCAATCAACTTGGTTTGATATTCTTCCGCTAATTTTCAACATAAACTGATTATATTAATTACAGCTATATCTGATTCCACGTAGGTTATTCTATTGCGTCTTTATTTTATTTTATTTTTGTTTTCTTTGATTTGTTGTTGTTGTCGTTGGATTTGGGGGGGGGTCTTCTCTTGTGGTATGTCGGTAGCGTAACTTTTATCGGCACAAATAAAGGGAAAATGACGGGCTGTTATAGAGTGAACGACAAATTTTTCTTCCTCCGTATGAGAACGAATCCCTCGTCGCCAATGTGTTGTAGAGTAGTTTTCACAGTGGATGGCTTGTATTTCACTAAGTCGGTCCTAAAAAGGTTCGACGTACAAAACGTTAGGAACTTGTTATAATAGTTAATGACGCAGCAATCTAGTTGTAGTGGTTGATACTTTAATGTCCGACATCGACTGACTCACCAACTCACCGAGCTCACTGGCGACTGCTACTACTACTACTTATTATATGTGGGAGAGTCTATTAACAATAGAATAGGTGTGCTTCAGTATAACACGGGCCGAGTTCAAGTTCCGTCCTAGCCTGTTGTTTTTACTCTCGACCAATGCTGCTGAAGAAGATATGAATCCGTCTCTCCAAATCTCTCTTCCGACTACGGGTTAAATAGTATGGTAGACAGGGGTCTTTAGCCCTGAGTGGCATCTAGCCTAATAGAAAGACAACGCTTAATTCAAAACTGGGAAGAAAACAATAACAACCGACTTCACTATCTTTCCTAAGAAAGTATCGAAATTCACTGATAATAAATAAAAATAGACAGCCGTGTTCGCAAATGCCTTGAAGTTTCATGGCATTGACAAGCATATTTTTTACTGCCATTATTAGCGACTCTTTTTCTATTTTCAATTCTCTTTTCGCTAGTAAGTACACGGGCAATCACTTTTTCATTCTTTTTCAATTTTCATGGGACTTTTTCTTCCTTGGAAAAGATACGAATCCATCTTCAGTCGCAGGAGAAACTGGGCTCTATTGCCTTGTCTGGAACCTAGTCTAGGAGAAGAAAAACTAAATCAAAACCAGCCTCAAGTGATGCTCTCTTGCCCTAGACGCACCTACTGCGGCTACGACTGCATTATATGTGATGCCCTTTACGACCATAACTGGTTATTGAACTTGTGATCGATTATGAATTTATCTCTCTCTTCTTTCTCCCTCTTCTCTCTCTCTCACACACACACACACACACATTTACTTTTTATTTAAGCTATTTTCCTAGTGCATCGGGGCACATAAGAACTCTGATGAGTTTTCGGTAACCGTATCGTTCAACATTGTAGAGTGATTCTCCTCACGTCCAACCTCCGAACTTTGAGGAGTTGGATTTCCTGTCCTGGTTTTTCTTCCCCTAGACGATCACGTGTTACCAAGGTAACGAGTTTCAGCTACCCGAGTGTCTGGAAATGCAGAGTTTTCCTTCTCATAGACTGGTGGCCAACAAATTCTGAACGGACTAGTCTACTTTACTTACTAACCCATAGCTACCCTACTATTCAACTAATTCAACTATTATTTTACTATTTAACTAATTAGTTGGTGAAATAGCGATAGTCTTCTGACACGATGACATTATATGCTTTTATTGTATACGATGAATAGACATTCTATAGATTCATATCCTTTTCAACGATATTTGTGAGCCATCTTTCTTTTAATCTACTTTTTCTTCTTTTCTTTCTTCTTTAATTTACTTTCTTTTTTTCGCTTGTATATATTATAACTTTCTTTTATTTTTACGTCATTCCCATCTCTCATTTTTTTCTTTCTTTTTTTCTTTCTATAATAAGTTTCTCTTCTTTTTCTAAACTAATTTTTTTCTTCGTTCTTTTCATTCAGAGACTAGACTACGTCTTTTCATTTGGTTTCCCATTTATTTACTTCTCTTTCCTCTTTCTTCATCCACCATCTCTGACTTTTCCTTGTATTTTTCTTTTTTTTTAATTTTTTTTTTTAAACAGACAAAGTTGTTAACCTAGAATTTTGCAACAAAAGCACTCAATACACCGCAATAATTATTTAAAATAAACGCAAACAATCGCCATATTTTTTACCAATTTTCCCTCGCATTGTTACGCATCCTAAATGCTAATTAATATTGCAACTGTTGTTGACGTCTTCATCACGCAAATGGCAGAGTTTAGTCTGTAGTTACACAATTGTTTCGCGGTCTTTAACAGCTTCGTTTATTAAAAGCAGCCATGTTTTCAACATTTAATAGAGAGAAAAGTTTCACAAATTAAATCGATGATATTCTTTAATTACAAGAAGAATTATTTCCAATTCTAAAATAGCATGTACTGGACTGATGCGAAAGTTCTAAAACCAATTTTATTTTATTTTTTCTTCTGTTGTTTACGGATTATCAACCTTTTTACGGTTATTTAAAACCGGAAACATATTTTTAGATTGTAAGAATTTATTTGAAGATAATAATAATTTTCTCATGCATTTCTCACTATTTAACCCATAGCTGGGAGGAGAAGGGGCAGATTCATACTTTTCCCAAGGATATTTACACGTAAATAAATATAACGAACGCGACTGGAATTGGGAATCTCTGATTTCTCCTTCCGAGCCATTATCCATTACACCACCCACACATCTAAGCTCACAGCACCTGGTATTCACGAACAGTCACCTATCTAGGTACTGAACATGTTCAGCGTTGCTTAACTTTGATGATCGCATAAGAACCGGTGTCTAAATGCAATATATTGCAAAACGTTAGTAAAATCTAAAAAGTGTCATTGAATTCTCCTTAAGCTTTCTGCAGTCTGCCATAACCAGGATATCATTAAGATGTTTCCAGAAATTTCCAAAACGGGGAAAACGGCTCTCAATTTTTAAACTGCTGTTTTTCGCTTCTGATTTATTGGTTGACTGATTCATTTTTTACGGTTTATCATCACTTTACAGCTTATTTTAAAACCACAAAATATTTTAGACTGTAAGAAAATATTTTGGCGTGGGGCGATAATAATAATTAATAAAGTTTTGCTAGTTAACCCATAGCTACTAGTTGAGAAAATCTGGATTCATATCTTTCCTTTTTGCGTAAATATAACGAAGCCAACTGGAATTGAAACTCGACCGTCTGATTAACAATTCCGAGCCATTTTCCACTATACAGCTGTACATCTAAGCTTTCAGTGCGGGAACGGTAACCGGTATTTCAACGTGATATTTTTTTTAAGCATTTCACCCCAAGCAAGGCAAGAGTGCAGTGAGTTACAGAGAGTGAGAGCAAGAGTAAAGAGAGGTGTTTGAGGAGATGATATAGAGAAGGATGGGGATCAGGATCAAGGTATCAAAAGATGTCGATTGACATTACATTTGAATATTTCAATATTATAGCTATCAGGGAAGCAAGTGCGAGAGAAAAGCTGTTAGAGTAGAAGAGGCGGTTGTAAGCCGATTTTCGCTTCTCATCTATATCAAGACAATGATAATAGCAGCATTAGCCGTTTCCTTATAAGGAAACATTTGGCATTCATTGGCCAAGCTGTACTGTTTTGGTTAAAATTTATAAAATGTTCATCTTAAAACAATTTTTCAGGAAAACAGGTTTATCAAGTCCAGTAACTTTTATCGATCTTTCTAGTATTGATGGGAGTTTCTTTCCTAACCTTTTGTTTGAAGTAATGTGGAAAGTCAACATCTTTATTATGTCATTATTTTCTGTTCGAGTTACACGTGCTATCCATTTTAGTTGTTGCTGCTGTTGAAAGTTCTCAAGTGATGTAGTTTCTGGCATTTGGTGGAGTTCTTTGTAATTCTGTTGTGCTGGTCCACAGTCTTCGAAAAGGGATAGTCTTCACCAAGGCCATAGACTTCATCCGCTCAAAGCCATTTTAACCATTGATCTCAGCTTCATACAAAATCAATATGGGGTTTCATTCAACAAAACTGTATGTAGTGATATGTAAATGACTGCCTAATTAACATAGCTAAGGCCTAGAGACTATATAAGTGATATGTAAATGACTGCCTAATTAACATAGCTAAGGCCTAGAGACTATATAAGTGATATGTAAATGACTGCCTAATTAACATAGCTAAGGCCTAGAGACTATATAAGTGATATGTAAATGACTGCCTAATTAACATAGCTAAGGCCTAGAGACTATATAAGTGATATGTAAATGACTGCCTAATTAACATAGCTAAGGCCTAGAGACTATATAAGTGATATGTAAATGACTACCTAATTAACATGGCTAAGGCCTAGAGACTATATAAGTGATATGTAAATGACTGCCTAATTAACATAGCTAAGGCCTAGAGACTATATAAATGATATGTAAATAACTACCTAATTAACATAGCTACGGCATAGAGACTGTATAAGTACCCAAACAGTAACGGGGGGGAAGAATATTATGCATTAATCTTGAGAGATTCCGTTTATCGTATCTCGTTTATAATCTCTCAGTTGATCAATACTACTGTCGGTTGAAATTTATAAAAACTTTCTCTTAAAACATTTTTCAGGAAAATAGGTTCATCAAGTCCACTAGCTGTTATCGCTCTTTCCAGTATTGATGGGGGTTTTCCTTCCTAACCTTTTGTTTGAAGTAATGTGGAATGTCAACATCTTTATTACGTCGTTATTTTCTGTTCGAGTTACACGTGCTATCCATTTTAGTTGTTGCTGTTGTTGGTAGTTCTCAAGATTCTGTTATTTGATACAGTTCTTTCTGATTTTGTAGCACCAGACACAATGTTCAAAGAAGGATGATCTTTTTCAAGACCCTCAAGTTCTACAATTTTAAGTGAATGTAATGAACTCGACTGGAATTCGAATCCGGCTCTCCGTTTTTTTATTCCACGATGTTATCCATCACACCACCCGCACATCAAATCTTACATCACCTGGTATTCCCATTTAGGTAGTAACCGGGATCATCATTACTTAACCATGATTATCGAGACAGAAACTATACTTCAGCTTGACATGGCTTTGTTACATGAAATAATTTTGCGACATGAGAAGGAAGTCGACCGGTGATTTTATTTCGGCTGAGGATATTTAGATGGCAAAGAGGTTGACTGCTAATTTTGCTACATGAGAAGGAAGTCGACAGATGATTTTATTTCGGATGAGGATATTTAGATGGCAAAGAAGTTGACTGCTAATTTTGCTACATGAGAAGGAAGTCGACCGGTGATTTTATTTCGGCTGAGGATATTTAGATGGCAAAGAAGTTGACTGCTAATTTTGCTACATGAGAAGGAAGTCGGCAGGTGATTTTATTTCGGCTGAGGATATTTAGATGGCAAAGAAGTTGACTGCTAATTTTGCTACATGTTGCTCATTCTAATCTTGCAAATGCCACACAGAAGACCACCAGAAAAATGGTAGGTGGAGCTATACAATATTTACCGTATTCTCCATAAACTATCACATTCGGATTATTTCTCGTTTCGCTCCCGGAAAAAACTCCCGTTCTAATCAAAAAGCTAAAACAATTATGACATAAAAACATTATTTACACTATTACCCTCATCTTCATTGCTATATTCACGCTCTGGTCTTCCTCAGGTGATTGGAATTTGAACGAACCCTTTATTTCGTCCACAGGGGTTCATTGTTCTAGTTCCACATGCCATGCTTCTTCCACATGTCTCGGTTATTTCCCTTTAACTCAACTCTCCAAATTTTGGTTCACCACTGCTGTAGCCAAGTATTGAACTCACAACTCTTTAGATTTAACCACTAGATCTAACCAATGTCTTTATCCAATTTGTATGAATTTTAGTGACTTATAAACCTAATGGCTCAGCAAACTTTGTGATTATGGCAATAAAGATGAGGATAACGGTCTGAATGGCGTAAATAATGTAAGTAATCATAATACCGAATCGCAGAGATATAGACAGATAAAAAAATGTTTTAAGAATTTATCGGATCAAAACGAGACTTGTTGCTTTACGTTAGCATACAGAATTCATTTGAAAGGTTGGGTAAGATATTATGAAGATAGGAAAAATACTTTGATGCCTGAATTGCTATGAATTTAAATAAATGAAAGATTTTGTCAGAGAAATGCTTGTGATTTCGATAAAATAGAAAGCAAATTAAAATCTAATTGTGAGGCAAATGCAGTGCGTTAACATATTGTCCTCAATAACAATTATTACTCAGCGACAGCGCACAAATCGATTTCTGATATATATATATATATATATATATATATATATATATATATATATATATATATATCAGTCACCAAATTTCTTCTCTTTTTTTTGCCGTCTGTTTATCATTGTTTAATTCAAAACCAACTAAAATTATGTGCACTAAATGTCCTGTGTTTGCTACTCGAAGTCCGCTTTACGTTTTCAATAAGAAAAGGAATAATTCTGTTATTACTTACTTTTTTTCATATTTTACCAATGAAACATGACCCAGTGCACATTTTAGTACTTCGTATGTCCATTCCATGAAGTCGTTCTTTGCAGATTGACCACAGATTCTCGATTGGATTTAAATCAAGAGAGTTTCCGCTCCAGTCTATAGTACTTTGATTTGCTCACTGGTAAGGCTTGACTGTGTATTCGTACAGCGTCACAATTTTTGTACGCTTCCTTGGAGTAACGTCCATCGCAAACAATGGCTGTAGGACAACTAATCAACAGTCGAGACAATAGTGTCTGAGCGTGATAAAATTGACTTCAATAACAAATATTACTCAGCGACAGAGCACAAATCAATTTCTGATATATATATCAGTCACCAATTTTTTTTTTTTTTTTGCCGTCTGTTTTGGACAACTAAACGACAGTCGAGACAAGAAGTATCTGAGCGTGATAAAACACTGATACAATTACGGATGACGCAAAATTTACCAAGGTCAAACAAATTTCATCATACACCCAGAAAATAGACTCATATTACTGCATATCTCTACAAATGACCTAAACTGAGGTAAAAAAAAAACAAAACAGAAATCAATTTCACCCTGTCACTCCAGTCAGTCGAAAACTGACCGTATGGTGAAAGAAAGGAAACTAAAGCGATTGTGTCAATTAATTTGCACAATGGTGTATGTTAGTTTTTTTGAAAATTCTAAACATATGACATTTTTAGAGAGAATTTACATATATTTATTTACACTTTCAGTATAATGCTTAACAGGATCTTGAATTTTGTTAGCTGGACATAACATTTACCGTAAGATTATCATTATATTTTGTTTCACCTTTTAACTGTGTCAGTTTTCTGAGTATCGGGAAACTAAGACTTTAAAAGACTGTGATGTCTTGCTTCCACGTGTAGCACGACCAATATCGTTACCTTTGTTAGTTTATAAAACCTTACCAAAACAAAACTCGGTATTATTACCATGGGTAATACAATAATAAAAAAAGAAACATTAAATTAAGTTTAAATCATTTGTGAAATTTCCTTCCTACATATTTATATTAGTTGTTATGGTAAACGATGTACTATTGAAGAAATAATGGAATAAAAATATGCCCAAACATATATATATATATATATGTGTGTGTGTGTGTGTGTGTGTGTGTGTGTGTGTGTGTGTGTGTGTGTGTGTGTGTGTATTTAACAAATCGCTAAAACGCCAACCTACCTCGCAACACGGGTTTCCACCGAAGGTCTCCTCAGGCAAGTGGTATTATATATATTTCTATCCGTGTGTAATATATATATATATATATATATATATATATATATATATATATATATATATAATAATGCGTGTGCATTCGAACTGAAGCTGAAAATTTCTAAGCTGAATTAAAAAAAATCTAACCAAATTAACAATCATCAAAATATTTTAAGAAAGTTTCTTTGTCCGACCAATAAATTTTCACCGCCCTTAAATTTACATATATTCACACACACACACACACACACGTGCGCATACATACATATACGCACACAGACGCACACATGCACACACGCACGTACGCGCCCACATAGACACATACACATACAGAGTTGCGCATGCGCACACACGCACGCACACATACATGCCCGCACCTATACGCACACAGACGCATAGCAACACACAGCCGTACACGCACACGCGCACACATATACACACACGCGCTCACACGTATAATACACACACAGACACACATGCATACATATATGTATAAACCGAACAAATAGCTTTAATTAAATTCTCAAACCAAAACAAAACTATTAAATAAGTGATATAAACAAATTTTTACTACGTTAATAAAAAAACACCGATTAAAATAAATAAAATAAGAAATAAAAAATAAAAATAAATAAAAACAAGCAAAATAATTTAACCCAAATAAATAAATAAACGACTTTCGGTAAAATAACCGCCATAATAGACTACCCACAATGCACCACTGACCTGTATATATATAAATAGCCGAGAAAAATAACAGCACACGTGGCCTGACGATTGCATATAGCATGAAACAGACTGTCGCCTCTAAGTGTTGACTTCTATGTTCACTTTTATATTTATATATATATATATATATATATATATATATATTGCTCTTCAACTGAATTGAGGTCTCCTGGCCACTAATGACAGATCGGTGGGTTGAAGCAATCGGATGTCTAGTTACACTAAAGAGCTGTGATACAGCGAAACAGTCTGTCTGTGGATGACTACATATATATATATATATATATATATATATATATATATATATATATATATATTAACAATTATTAAAAAAAAAACATGTTATAAACCGCTACATAAATGCAATCATGTTTCGACACTGTGTGTCTCCTCAGGAGGTGTTGCTCAATTGAAGGAGAGACTGTTATTTTATGGTTTAAATTGTAGCAGTACCCTCAACGGCGAGGAGTGGATAAAAGGGCCTAAATTTCTAACATGCTAAGTGGGGGGATCTCGGTTAACCAATCGGACGCCTGGCCTATCATGAATTCAAAGTTAACTTACGTGTTTGATTTCTGTTGGCTGTACAAGTTAATCCTCAATGTTAATAGAATGTCAAGTTCATAATATTTTTGTCTTAACTCAATAAGAATGTAGACTATCAGGTTAAAATCATGTGATAAGTCTGCCTATAAATCTGTCAACGCCCCATATCCACACCATCTGCTAGCATTGGCCATTAGTACAACATGCTAAAGGCCGACAAGGTGGCAAGGGGAAGGGGAGAGGGGAGATGACAAGAGAAGTAGGGAACCAGTAATAGACGAGACGTATAACTATACAGTTACAAACATACACATATACACACATATACATCCACGCACAACACGCACATACATCTATATACACACACCCACAACCACATACATACATACATACGCATATACACTATTAATAAATATATATATAAACACATATACATATATATATATATCAATACACACGCATACTCATATACACACGTGCATACATGCAGACACACTATATACATGTGTATATATACACAAATACACACACCCATATATATATATATATATATATATATATATATATATATATATATATATATATATATAATTTAATTTAAAGAAACCAGACAAATTTAAGGGCCCATGGTTATAATCTAATTACCCAGGAAGTTTCTTTTCCCTGGCTCACTAGACCTCACTTTCAAGGATGAAAAATGGATTTAAATTTTATTTTAAATAATATTTATAATATATATATATATATATATATATATATATATATATATATGTCTACATACATACAATGCATGGTTACATGTATAGGAATAAACACCTAAGCAGAACAAGCGTCAACAACGACCATATTATATATATATATATATATATATATATATATATATATATATATATATATATATATTGCTTATGTGGGCAGTGATCCCTCCTTTTATAGAAGTTTCATTAAAACCGACTAACGATTAAGATTTTATTTATTTTTTCTTCCATGCGTACAATTTTCTTCTTTTCGTGACGTTAAGTCTGTAAAATTTCTCCAAATGTTCTATAAATCTAACTGCTTTCGGCTATTCTATTAACCATTATCAAGAATGTTTTTTAACTGAATATGTAGATTTGTATATATGTATATCTATAGTGTGTTTTTTTTTTTTTCAATCACGACCAGACGTTATGGCGTGTTCATAGTGAATATCATTGAGTTTTGACTTTTTCTTTCTTATTATTAATTTTTCCATTATTTTGAACCGTTTTTAAATGATCCACTTGTAAAAACATTCATATCTGCTCAGTTTCGTATCCTAACGTAAACAATTTCTAAAGACGTAATGGAATTTTTATTTATTAATCAGACAGATTTTAACACTTTAAACGTTATATTTAGTGGATGTTCATATTTGAGTAGACAATTCATTTATTTATTAAACTGTATATTTATTTTCGCCGCAATATTCAACCAATTTATTTATTTATTTATACGACAGTACTGTTTAATAAATAAAAAACCGTCTAGTGAAAAAAAAGATTTTATAAAAATTTAAATAAACTATTTATCATAAACGAAAATATGTCGAAGACATTTGCGCTATTAAAGAGAAAGACAAAATAAACGGATAATGATAAAATGTTACGTCATTGTTTTGGGGGGGCTTTTTTTATATTTGATTTGGGAATTTTTGATTGGAACAGTAAGGATTAGTGACCACAATCTTAACAACATTACAAAATCCCCGACAGAAGATAGCGACGAAAAGTGAGAAGAATGGACTAAGCATAAACTACAAGAAAGAGTGCAAGGTCATCAGTAAAAGGATGAGCGCGAAATGGGATTTGAAAATCGGGAACACTAGAATCAAGCAGACGCGGAAGTTTAAATATCTGGGAAGCGTCTTGACAGAGGACGGTAAGTGCGACACCGAGATTCGTAGGCATATTGGAATGGTCAAGGACACATTCCAAAAGCTGGGAAGAGTACTACGAGACAGAAGGATTTCTTTGCTAACAAAGAAAAGAATACTGAACTGTTATGTGACATCTGTCCTTCTTTGCAGTAACGAACGTTGGACGATTTCCTCAAAGATGAAGTTCTGTTTCAACGGTATATCAGCTATGTAAGTTATTTAATGTCGAAGTATTTTTTACTGAATGATTAATTTGTTTTGTACGGCTTATCAACCCTTTGCAGGTTATTTAAGGCCAGAAAATATGTTTCGATTATATTTTTTTTTTCTTTTTTGGGGAAATAATAATGGTTTAGTAATACAAGTCTTAATAATTAACCCATAGCTGGGGAGAGAAGAAATGGATTCATACCGTTGCCAAAGATATTTGCACTGCCCTGAAAAGAAAAAGACTTTGAAAATAAAAAGAAATCTCTTTTTTTTCATTCAAGATGCCCATCGTTCTATTCTTTAACACTTTTCGTCTTGTTCCAAACTATATTTTAGTTTTTAACCCTTTCTTTCCGTTCGCCAGCCACACAATGAACAGATGCAAATGTGGACAGATTGTGAACCTCGGTACCCTCAGATTGATGATTAAGTGTGCTACAGAAGCAGAAGTGAATATATATAAGGAAACGTTGCTGTACATTCTAACAGAGAAATTAGAGATGTTGTCCTACAGAAGGATGCTAAGGATATCATGGACCGAGTGTGTGAGCAACGATGAAACTTTATTATACTTAATATTAGGAAGAGACAGCTTAAGTTTCTGGAACACATAATGAGGAAGGAGGGCCTGGAGAATATGATATTCACGAGTCGGATAGAGGGAAAGAGAAACAAGGGAAAAAAACGCGTGACATACTTGGCTGACTTAACAAGTGGATGACAGAATGTGGTCTGGGAGAGGAAGCAGAGGGAAGGAACTTGTTGAGAGCTGCAAGGGATAGAAGGAGGTGGAGAGCCATGATCGTCTACGTCCTGAAAGGACATTAAAAGAAAAAGGCAGCGGGTTTATGTCAAAATGTTTGATTATCTGATTTATCAAAGACATTATTTACTTATAAATCTAATAATTTCCTTAACCGAATTATTGGCCTCAGATACAGATTACAGTTTTATAATATTAGTGATTTATACTCATCTTAGACAAAGTCTAATATAAAAGTTATTTATTTTCAATAATATAATGAAAAAATAACACACACACAAGAGAGAGGCATATGTGTGAAGGTATACAATGAAGGTATAGACTGTACTTTCTTGAGCATAAAAGCTGAGGAGATCTCACAGCAAATTGGTTATATTTTATAGCCTTTAGACTGTCTTAATTATTTTGAACTTGTGCGAATAAATTCGATTATCTTTTACCATTACAAATACAAATATCATGTTTTATTCCTTTTCACAAATTTATAGTCTGGAATTTTCAAGAAATGTTTTCTACAGATGTGCCAATAAAAACGTGACAATAAAAGTGTCGTTTTTTTTCTTCTTTTTAATCGTGTTCAGTCTTTTGCTGGGTATTGTATGTTATAGATAAATAGTAAAACTCATAACAAAAACTTCTATATTGAATGCCAAAAAATATCTCCAAGAAGAACAAGCAATCATTGTCAAGTATGCAGACACGCCGTATATACGTACACGCATGGGCGCTCGTGCGTGTGTGTATGCACGTGTGAGCATGTTTGTGTGTGCGTGTGTTTTTTTTGCAAGTATATGAATATATGTAAAGATATAAAGTGTTTAGAATTTATTGTTTGGACGAAGAAACTGTTTTTAAATATTTTGATATTTTGTTAGTTTTTGAGAATTCAGCTGAGACATTTTCATCTCCCCCTCGAATACACACACATCATATATATATATATATATATATATATATAGATAGATAGATAGATAGATAGATAGATATAAACATGAATTTGGACATAGTGTGTTTATTTTCAACAATAAAATCCTTTCGTAATAACGTATAAGCTTTTTTGTTTCATGATTAAAGACAGCAAGAAAGGTACTTTGGTTATATTTATTAATTTTTATTTTTCCCGCGTAATTTCAATATTTTCTAATATCATCATCAGGGTTTTGATGGCTAAGACAAAGAATTTTGTTTGTCCGAAATAAGATTTTGCTTTTAAGGTTAAACCGTTAACAATTCAGGTCATGCGCAAAGTTACAAACACTGATTTTAAAAATTCACGTAAGACGAGAAATTCTTTGTGGTTGAATTATTACTATTGTGAATATGCTTGTGAACATAATGTATGTTTAATAATTTTTACATAAGGGAGATAACTTAGTTAATAATTTGATTATTAATGAAAGTTAATAATTTACTTGTTTTTAAGCTGTGAGTTATGACAGATATTTTTTTTAAATGATCATCTTTTCATAGTATATAGGTTTTAAAAAATACCTAAGTGATTTTACACACACATAAACACACACACACACACACACACACATATATATATATATATATATATATATATATATATATATATATATATATATATTTAAACACGTTGTATTAAACGCCAAAGACAACATAATCCTGCTTATTTTCTTTTTGAAATTCCATAATGTATTTTTCGATTTTTTGGTTTTTATAACAAAAATCTTTTTCACCCCTTCACTTGATCACATGGCTTCGCCTGCACATGATAACATTAACACGTCTTTTGAAGTTAAAAATATTTCGTAACGTTTATTTGGTTCGTATAAATGTAGCAATACGATTCCGCTGCAAGGTAATTGGCTAAAGTTAAAGGAAAACAAAAATTTGACCCTGATGATGAACGATGACGTTCGAAAGTAGTCGGTTGTCTTTTGGAAAAAATATATATATATATATCAATATAATTTTGAAATAAAAAGTGCCATTCGGAAATATAAAAAAATACAAAAGAAAATCAGCAGGACTATGTTGTCTTTGGCGTTTAATAAAACGTGTTTAAAAGAGGGGATGCTACCTAAACACACACACACACACATCAAACCTGTATCTGTGTGATTTTTTTCGACAGACTTTCATGTTTCTAGATCTTTCTTTTTTTAAAAACTTTTTTTCCCTCGAGATTGATTTGATTATTGGCAAATCAAAAATTGAGGTTTTTTCGAAAACGAGTATAGTTATCTATATTTATATATATATATATATATATATATATATATATATATATATATATATAAAATACAAACAAATGAGAGAAAGAACAAGTCGAATAAAAACACACAGTTCGTAGCATTTACTTTTAAAAAAGTGCTCAATACTAAGTAGAGCAAAATATTATTATTATATTTTTATTATAAGAGATTATAATAAAACCATTTTGAAATCACTACACAAAAGCTTTCATGTTTCAATACTATGATTCTACTTCCTCAAATATATATATATATATATATATATATATATATATATATATATATATATGATATAAATATAGTTTTAAGATATCATATATTTACGGGTAAAAGAACTCATTATCAGGGATAGAGTGTATGTAAATATAAAATATTATCAGGGATAGAGTGTATATCAATATAAATATTGGCCAACACCAATCGGTGACAGTGTGTTTTACGCTTCAACTCAATCTTCAGGCCATGTATGTTATCTTTCGGCTCGATTCTTTATAGATGCGGATCAATGGTGCATTATGGGAAGTGGCGTCTATTGTATCATCCTGACGGTTATTAAATGGGTGGTTTTGTTTCATATCATTCTAGAGGTTATCGAGTAGGAATAATTGTGATCAGAATGCAGTTATATATAACCACATTCATAACCACGATTATTTCTAATACGATAGATACATGTCGACCAGTACATAAGCCTCATGAAATTAGCCTTGGAATAAAGGTCTGTAATCATTTCAGAAAAGGAAGGATCATCGAGAGGTACCATACGTAGATCATTCCATAAGCTTCATTAAATTAGCTATGGAATAAAGGTCTGTAAACATTTCAGAAGATTAAGTATCATTGTGAGGTACCATATGTAGATCATTATTTAAACTTTATGAAATTAAACTTGGAATAAAGTTCTGCAAACATTTCACAAGAGTAAGGATCATCAATAGGCACCATACGTATATCATTACATAAGCTTCATCAAATTAGCCTTGAAATAAAGGTCTGCAAACAATTCAGAAGATCATCAAAGGTACCATACGTAGATCGTTAGATAAGCTGCGTACCACACCATTACATAAGCTTTATGAAATTATTGTGGGAATACATGTATGTATAAACATTTCAGAAAAACTAGGATCAACGAAAAATATCATATGTCGAGCATTACATAAGATTCAAAAGCAAGCGTTCTTTAGAGGTTCCCCATGAATCCCAAATCAAGATTACTTTTAATTTTTGTACGCTCTAATAATTTTTTATCATTAGGCTTCAGAATTAGTGATTTTTGAAGCCGTGCTTAAACAGTCACGATCTTACGTACTTCACAAATATCGGATCATTTTTTTGTTTATTGTTGTTTTGTTTATTGTTGTTTTGTTTATTGTCGCTTTTTTTTTTTTTTTGTTTGGTTTTTGTTTTCTTTTTTTGCTTCTTTATTTTTCGAATACTTTCTTGGTCTGGCTTGGCATAAGCGAGAAAGTTTTAAAAGATATTAAGCCCTAAGCCCAAGATGGTCTTGTCCCCAAGCAGGGCATCTCCTTCTGGAGTAGACTGGCTTTATTGCCCAACGCCTGAAACGTGCCCAGAACGGGAAGTGTCGAGGGGGAATTTGCAATTTTTTCCACGGTATTGCCAGTAAACCCATTGTAAACCTCGACCTTGTGTCACATTCGGTATCGATGTGGGCACGCTGAAAAATAAATACTTTCTTCGTCTAACCGCGAACTTTTAGGTGCGTGTCATATATATTTGTATAACAGTATGTTAGTATATTTCTTGTAATATGGAATGTATTGCTAAAAAAAAGTATGTATGTATGTATACTGGTCGGTTGCTACTGAAATACAGAAGTTGGTGTGTAATTTGTGCCAGATAGCGTTGTTCTAGAATTTATTCTCCTAGAATTTAGACCGGACAGTTACAAAACAGTAAACCGACGATTTCTTAACATCCTCGATGTTGCTGTGCGTCCCGTGAATAATGATCAGAATGTGCCAACAAATTCACGCCATTGTGTCGGAAACAAACGAGAGAGAAAAATTAACTTCACGGAGACCTCGCGGAGATCTCGTCTCTCAACCCTACTCCCTCATGGGTGAGTGGGGACAGCAGACTTTGACACTGTTCGAGGGTTACAACAAATGTGCAAACAAGCTTAAAATGATTGATGGTCGTCGGCAGAGGGTCAGAAAGAATGTCCCCGGTGTGGAAATAAATAAAAAACAAAAATAGAAAAAAAGAGGAAGAAAATGGTAGATGTGATCCTGGTGTGTTTGTTCTTAGTTTGCTATGTGTTTTAGACTTTTTCTTGTTGGTGAAAGAATGAATGATGGAGGGTTATAACGAGGTAAATGTTAAAGCGGATATTTCTGGCGAGAAAACGTTTTATGTACAAGTCCTTATATCAAGAGATTTTCAAACTTTCAATAAATGTTTTCTCCAACGCATTGCTTCGAAGTTAATATCTAGTAGAATTTGATTTTAAAACTTGCTTGATATTCAAGAGATTTTAAAAACTTCAAATAAATGTTGTTTTCTCGCATCGCTTCGAAGTTAATATCTAGTAGAATTTGATTTTAAAACTTGCTTGATATTCTGTCCTCAAACACTATAATGATTTTAATCGGAATAAGGAGTTATTATTTACATTATTTCTGCCTTGACTATTCATTGACTCATCATTGTTATTATTATCACAAAGTTTCAGGCATTGTAACCGCCGGCCTTTTTCCGGATAACCTTCGAACTGAACCGCTTTATTTAAAATAAAGGAATAGATTGTTCTTGTTCACTTGACCATGACTAGGGATATTTCGTCTATTTTTTTTACCACTGTTCAAATATTACTAACCCTGTTTCTACTAAGTTTATGGCCGCACTAGCCCATCCAGGGAGTGAACTCACAATTACTATGACCGGTGTCAGGAATAAAATTGTGATAAAAGACATCTAAAAATGGATGGAAATGATCATTATTATTATTATTAATAATAATAATAATAATAATAATAACAGTAATAATAAAGATCAAAGAAACAGAATGTGGTTTCTTATTGAAATGCATATTGCAATGTATCTTTGAAGATCTTCAAAAAACTATCAAAATACAAGGATCTTGAAGTGGGAATCTAAAAATGTGGCACACGAAAACATCAGTATTTCCAGTTGTAGTTGGAGTACTCGGATACATATGAAAAATGTTCAATAATTCTATCGGAACATTTAAATGCTCAAACAAAAAACGTTCGCAGATAAGAGAGGGGGGGAGAGTATTTGTAACCCCCTAAAAGTGCTTATAAGTACACATATTTGATTGTTAAAACGCCATATGCCTTAAACTGATAGCTCATGCCTTAAAGGAATACAAGTGTTGTACTCATAAGTACAGCTCACCCATATCGAATAGCTTTATCTATGTAAAATGTGTGTGAAGTTAGGGTTTGGGTTTTGTTTGTATTTTTGTTTGTATTTTTGTTTGTTTTTTGTTTGTTACAAAAATGATCAATAGAAAATGTCATGAAGCCAGTTCTGAGCTTAGGTCTCTGGTTGTAAATCGGAAGAAGATGTGTATACAACAAAAATCAAAAGAAGATAACTGGCCATGATTTTTCTGCCGCATTCCTGAAGAGTGGATATTTCGACTTTCTAGGTTTCTAAAATGTAAAACCAAAAAATAACGCCCCCTAGTGGCTATCCGTCACCTACTAGTGGCAGTCTAAGATGAACTGTCTCATAAAAGATAAGAATCGGTTGAATTGGCACCCTCCATAAAAAGCATGCTTTTCAATTTGGGACCAAGATTTCAGTATTTAATTCGCCTGTCATGAATAAAGCTAAAAGTAATTTAAATTTGAAACACGGTCCCCAGAACACTTTAGAATCACCTGCAAGTTTTCTGGACGGTCTCCTTGTTTACGTTGGTAAATGCTACCATAAGATTTGCCTTAAGTCTCTTTAGTGTTACAAAGAGTTTATCGTTCAACTACATAATAATCAAGGGGGTTTGCAGCCTGGGTAGTTAGGTGTCCAGATGTAAGGGGTAATTTGGTCACAGAAATTGTCTGGCACGAATAACTGGGTTCTCTTTCATGTATGGTACAGTACAGAGTCCTTATGCCAGTCATAGAGTCTTCCAGCAGCCACGATCTTGATCTAGGGCAGCACTATTTCCTCAAGGCACATGATGTATGTCTCCGTGTTGAGTCTGAGGCCCTGTGCGATGATGAATGGAGGTATAACTTCGTCATCACTAGTGATCACTCCAAACACCTTCGTAATTATTCGCGTGTTTTTCTGAAGAACATATGTACAAATTATTCGTTGAGAACGCCCTCGATTCGCGTATTTTTTCGATAGAACATATTTAAAATATTCTTGTATTATTTTCCTGTTATTTAAACGTCTTAACACATATAATAGTACATTTTATGGTAACAATTGGCAGAATTGTACATTTTCATTGTAAAAATCAAACACAAAAACATGCGTATATGCTTGGGCTTTGTTCTTTGTTATGCTCTGCGGCTGAGGTCTTAAAACTGGCTTATATTAATTCTGGAAGCATCATCACAGTTCTGTTTTTAGAACATGTTTTAAATTTTATATTTTATGTATTGTTACACATATTTTATACAGTATTTTCAATGGTTGTATCGATGTATGCGTAATTAAAAACGGTTATTGTACGTATGAAAGAAAAGTGTATGGTCACCAATACTATTTGTCAAAAATGCATTTAAAAGGGTCTGAAATGTTTCTAAAGTGCTTAAGAAGAAAGTTTAAG
The DNA here is from genome assembly GCA_903632075.3 of Acanthosepion pharaonis. Classification (NCBI taxonomy): domain Eukaryota; kingdom Metazoa; phylum Mollusca; class Cephalopoda; order Sepiida; family Sepiidae; genus Acanthosepion; species Acanthosepion pharaonis. Next base: position 1,726,268 of record CAHIKZ030005066.1, read on the forward strand.
GCATATGGGGTTTTAACAATCAAAATATGTGTACTTATAAGCACTTTTAGGGAGGGTTACAAATATTTAAGGATTCTAACTATTCGCGACCAGTTCTGATCCCTAACCCCTGCAAATACGGTGGACTCACTGTACCAGGTTGGCAGTGTTCTGGTTGCTGCATCCGATGGGCAGTAAGAAGTTGTGACTCTGAGAGGCTGCTTTGATCAACAGTTGTATAATATCGGGGTACTTGTAGTGACATGTCGTTCATGGGTAGGTGTCTCTGCATATATTTCCGATGGGCAACCCTGAGGGCACGTCATGCTTTAGTCTCAGTCACTTTCTGGCCAGCATGTATTGCCATTGACGACAGATAACGATAATTATTTTGGTCTTTGAATTCCTAGATTATTCTTTCATGTGCTTTCGACTTTCGTTATTGCACTGGTAGCTGTCCCTCTTCTCTGGAATGTAGTATATTAGATATTGGACAAAATTTCTGACAATATAGAAATCTCTCTCTCCCTCAGCCTCTCTCTCTCTCTCTCTCTCTCTCTCTCTCTCTATTCTTCATCCTTTCTCTCCCTTTCTTTCTATGTCTGTCTCTCTCTCACTCTCTCTCTCTCTCTCTCTATTCCTCATCCTCTCTCTCATCTGCGAACGTTTTTTTTGATTGGGGATTTTAATGTTCATCAGGACAAGTGGCTTAAATATTCTAATGTTACCGACATTGACATATTCAGTCTTTTAATTTTTCCCGTTGCTCAGTCACTTTCGCAAATAGTGTATTTCCCTACTAGTTTCCTTAATAAATCCGATCAAGATTCTTCCTTACTTTATTTGTTCCTTACCTCCTCTCTCAACTCTTGTCGAGCTTTGCAACTCTGTCCTCTTGACAATTTGTATTACGCTGTAGTATCTGTTCATATTTCCTTCCAGTCATCTGTTACACAGGAACGTTCTATTCACAAGACCACATTCCGGAATCACCACAGTTGATTGCGATTCACTTTGCGTCTTTCTTCGAGACCCACCTTAGACTGATATTCTTAACCGTCCTATTGAGAATTGTGCCACTGAGCTTTCTTCTTGGGTAAAATCTGGCATCGATGCTTTTGTACATTCTCAGAAATAGCAGGTGGAATAGAAATGTTAGTTAATTAGCAATTATACCTGTTATTATAATGCACCTTACAATTATTACAATTATTGACTTTTTCCCATAAATGTAAATGTACAAATAAAGAAAATAACATCTATTAACTAAATGTAGAAAAAAAACTCAATTCATTCACCACGAATTAGGAATATTTTTCATGACAATGCAGAAAAAATAAGTCAAATTTTTATACTAATTAATTAAAAGCATAGAAAATATAATTGTCTGATACAATCAGAAAGCAATTTCCACATTTTAAAAAATTATGTATCAACAAAGTCTGGAAATACTAAGAAATAGTTGAAAATAAAAAAAATTGGATTCAAGTTTTTGATAACTTTAAACTATTACATTTATTTGTACAATGTGCAAACAAGTAACAGAAATAAAACGAAAAATCAACGAACCAAAAAATATTAATAGTGAAAAACCTGAATCTTCGGATACCTTAGGGTTATTACATGTTATACTACTTAGTACATATAATTGAAAAAAAAATAACATGAAAGAAAAACTAGTAAAAAATCAATTATAATGCAAATACTCCAACTAAAACATTCGGTAAACGGAAAACTACTGCGTCTGTGACAATAAAATGCAAACAAGCACAAGAAATAATATCCAACAACATTCATCAAATATTAAAATTTGCGACAATGCTAAATCTAAGAAATTAGGACAACAGCTATGTCTGTTACTGACTCCGTGCTATGAACAAGTAACGGAAATAAAATTAAAAACAAGTAAAAAAATATATTAAAATTCGGCTTCTGTCTCATTTAGCACAGCCGATACACTCTGCCAATACCTCATAAATAATGGACTATTCCGTTTTGATGCCAAAAACAGACGAAAAAAAATAGCAAATCAGAGATGCTTCTTGGTTTCAGTGAGAAAAAAAACAAAAAAAGAACGATAGAAATGTCTGAAAAAATTTGTCAATTTAAAAATGTTTTTTCATTTGTACCCCCTTACTTCTTAAAATAATGACCCTCATTCATATTTATGATTGTTACTTCAACATTTTTTTAAAGATGTTACGCTCAAATATATTAAAGGATAGAGAAATTTCTGCAGATATTTTATTGTGTAGAACTCGCCATGGGCTTACTTAATCATTGACTTGAGAATTAAGTTTCATCAGAAAATTTATATAGGAAAACTGTGAAATTTTCACGGGTATTTCTTGTTGATAATAATACCGTTGTTTCATCTAAGAAATGGGCATAAATTAAAACTATTGCATTTAATACTAATAGGTGTAAACAAACAACAATAAATAAGATGAAAGAAAAAAGTGAATAAAACTCCAAGAATTAAACAAGTTAAAATATTAAAGGGATTGAGAAATTTTCTTATAGACTCACCATGACATTTCTTTGTGTTGGTAGTAGACGAAAAAAAATATTTCAACCCAGTTTGAGATCCAAGATAAATATCAGCAGCGAAAAGCGGTAAATAAATAGAATTTGCTCGAATTAAAAATCACCGATAGCAACAATAGTCAAAAGACCAATGTGAGATTCTGAAAAGAAATAAGAATCCTTTGTTATGGCGAATTCTCCAAACTATTCAGACATATCATTTTACGTAAACTGGCGTGACCAAAATGAAAAAAAAAACAAGGAATCGGGCGAAAAATACCAGCAAATGAAACATAATATTATTCTTATTTTTTCCAGTTGTTTTATGTAATTTTATTATTTTTTTACGTGGACTGAAGGCACAATAAAAATGGTAAATTCAAAACCAAGTAGAATTATATCAACTGGGTGTTTTGAAAATCTATGCACGCTTTATTTCAGGTGACTATATGTATGTTATTCGCACCATGCAATCTAAAACTATCTAAAGCATAGACGGCTCATCAGTTGTCTCGACGGACATTTTTTCTTCTGTTGAGCAGAGCGGCTAGACGTCTTACAGAATTAAAGACAAGACCTGTCAATGGACAAGTGAACCTTCTGTAGGTTCAACGTCATCTAGCACAAAGGGGTAACATTGAATCCATAGCTGCGTATGCAGTCAATGCTGTGATGACATGACATCGTTGAGTGGAGGACTTCCTAAACTAAGGTCAACAGTTAAGGAAAAAGGTACCCCCACCACAACCACCACTACCACCACCACTGAATCAACGGTCACGACCAGGGCGTGCCTTCATGTTGGAAATCATCGGTTGTGGTTTGACCTGTAGGTTTAAATGCTCAAGACACGCTAAACATGAATTAATATCTCCCCGGCTTTCAACACTGATATATGGAAAGAAACTGTTCAGGTGATCAGCTGCGAAGCGACCCTACGACCACACCCGGTCATGGGAGTGATAATGAAGACTTTTTCTTTTTTTTTTTTTTTTTTGGTTGAGAAGTCTTTAGACAAAATGACTGTTATTTATCTTCAATGTGCAATTTAAAATTGTGGACTAATGCTTGTACGATTCTTATGCGTTTTTATACACACTTCTCCTCATTTCCAACTTTAGTACTGTATTGTGCACAAAAATTTCTTCCCATTTTTTTTTAAATCCTACCGAATAGTGTTTCAATTTTCCGCAGAGAGAAAACAAAAACCTCCTCTCAAAATTGCCGCTGTCTTGTAGCTGCTGCCTTATCGAACTTCCAGACTTGATGTCGTAAACCATCAGAGCTTCCTATGCTGATTTTACGCTCTGCCGCTCGCTGATTAGTCCATCTTACTTCGATTTGGTATTCGAATAGTTAATCAATACGAGCCACACACCATGAGGTCCCTAATGGATGTTTCCATGCTATACCTTTATTAAAGCCAGGAGGAGGTGGAGTTGAAGACCGACCTCTTTATAACAAAAATATAATTCCGATTGAGTTATGTATATAAGTCCTGTGGACTCCACTGTGAATTCCCTGTGATAGGTTCATAGTCTTACCAGCTTAGCTGTTGCGACTGTGGTTCCTGTAGTAATTAATCTTTTACGGATTAGATTTGCTAGTCCCACGTAAAACGATTTTTTATTTCAGAGTTTACGTTCTCCTAGACTGATTGCCAGTCAAATCTAGAGAGTGTTAATAACTTCTAACAGGGAAGAGAAAGGATGGATTAATACCTTTCCGAATTAATTTGTGCGGAATCGAGTGCAACTACATCGATGGGAAGTTATACTCGGCATGCTAATCCCACTTTTTCGCGCCGATAAACGCACACATCCCGATTTAGTAAAGTGCCTTGAAAACTATTCAATCTATAGAACAATGTTTCTCAACTGGCGTTCGCCGGAACACTAGAGATTCGCAAGAGTTCGCTAGAAGTTCTAAGATAAACAGTGGTAAATAGGCTTTTTTTCTCTGTCCCTCTTACCTTCAATTTGTCCTGTGAGTATCACGTTTTTCAAGCCGACATTATGTGATATGGAAATGATGTGTTCTTTTTGTTTCCATTTTCTCTAAAACTTCGTCGTTGCTCACATGTTCGGTCCAAGGTATTTTCAGTATCCTTCTGTAGAATCACATTTGTGTTGCTTCAAGTCTCTTCTTTATCTGTGAGGAGATTGTTTAGCACTTACTACCACATAGGATGATTGATATTAGTAACAGTTCAGTAGTCTTTTTTTGTTGTTGTTGTTTCTAACGAAATGTTTCTGTTTCTTAATACTTTGCTTGGCTTTTGGAAGGCAACTTTCATTATCTTAATGCGCCTTTGAATTAAAATGTCGCACTTTACGTCATCTATTAGAACACTTCTGAGATATTTAAATTGGTGGACTTGTTTGAATTCGTAATTTGCATGTTGACCTGTTCCTTTTACTAACAACCATGCGTTCAGTCTCCTTGCAATTGATGTTCTGTCCTTTCTTCTCGTTTTTCTTCACAACCATCTCTAGTAGTAGTCCTTGTAGTTTCCTTTCTGTGTCTGTTATTAACTCTGTGTCATCAGCATATTTTATGTTGTTAAGATTGTGTCCGCCAATAATGAATCCTGCTAAGAGTTCTAATTCTCTCAGAATCGCTTCATTTTGAATATAGATTGAATAAATCTAGTGAAAAGACCCAACCTTATCTTGCACACCTTTCAATGTTTGTATATTTGCCGAATTCATTTTCTATTCGTATGTAAGCAGTTTGTTGCCAGTATAGGTTCATGATTATTCTAATATCCTTCCCAAATATGTCATGGTTACCAAGCAGTTTTAACAGATTTTGTAACGTACTTTATTAAATGTTTTTACATAATCTATAAAACACAGATACATATTCTTCTGCATTTGCATCGTACTTTTTCCGGTGTCTTTAATAAACCCACACTATTTTTGCTCTATTTCCGGTCTGATTCTGCTGGGCGTTGTTCATCAGAATTCAGATGATAATTTGTGCTATAAGGTTCACTGGACTAATTGTCCGATGCAATGCACATGGATTCTTAGACAGTGCTATGAAAATGGATCTACTTAGATATTCCAGTATACCACCACTGTTGTATATTTTATTTATTATGTCAGTAATCTTGTCAATGCCGAAATAATCTAAGACTGCCAGCATTTCTATTACGATTCCGTCTGGTCCTGCTGCTTTATTTCTTTTCAATTTGGCCACTTCAGACTTTAATATTTCTGACCCTGTGTAATGCCGGGTGTTGTCTTCGTCGTGAAAGAGTTATCGCATATATTCCTTCCGTCTCTAAATTATTTTTCCTTTCTCGAATATAAACATCCCGACATTGGATTCTGTGCATCCTGTTGATGAGCATTTCTTTTGTCCTGTTTGTTCTCTTATTGTTTTATGCATATCTGCTTTATCTGTGATACACTTTCTTTCTATTTCTGCACACTTTTCATTGAGCCATTCCTCTTTAGCCTGCCTGCATTCGGTGTTATCATATTTGCGCCGGGTCTTGTATTCTGTGGCGTACCTTGGTATTGTTGGAATTTCATCTACCATTCATTTTTCTTTGGGGTCATCTCGATTGTTGATGCTATTAAGGTTTCTCTTAATGTGCCCCACTTCGGGTTTCCATTCTCATTGTATCTGCTTATAATGCTGTCCATATATGTCTCCTTCACATTCAGAACATTCAAAAGTCTGTCATATAGCAATTTGGCTACTGACTTGGCCCTCTTAAATATCCGTAATTCCACTCTATTTTAGATACCACTGGAAAACGGTCGCTCCTAGGGTTGGCATTTTGGGTATGTTTTGCCGTGTAAGACATTGTTCCATAATCTCTTGTTGGCAGTTATATACTGGGATAAATTAAAAGAAATCTAAAACTTGGCAGTTGACATGGTTGTCTTAACCAACTGGAAATTACCCAATACAAGGCCAATGAGTCACTCAAGGTAGAGTGTTACTGACTGATGCTGTTAAACGTAAAAGTAGAAGTAAGAAGTGCAGTTGAAGAGGATATGTATTAAGGATATCGATTTACCCTAGACATAAAGAGGTTAATATTGTAGCAATCTAGGAAACGTCCCGTCGGAAGTCGGTTTCACGACGTAGCGGTTCTTGGGGAGAAGCTGCCCAAAAGGAACGTCTTTCTTACTAAGGGACTAGAAAGGGAGTGACAGTGATTCAACCGTGTGCACGTGGTATGACGGGTCTTACTTGCGAAGATCAGAACTGGTGGAACTAAGGATTGTATCTCATCAGAACATTTGCCATGGAAATAGCGATAGAGTAGCGAGGGGGTTTCGATGATTCATCTGTAGGATAGAGATTTACTCCCTAGAAAGAGCACCATGTTAGTAAAATGAACTCCATTTGCTCGAGCTGACCTCCACTATCAGAAGGAAGAGGAACCTGCAGAATATAAGCCGACCATCCTTTCTTTATATTCATGGCCACCTTTTAGAACAAGTTGAGAAAAAAAAGTACTATGTTTGTGCGTCTGGTCGGTGTGCGTGTTAGAGTGTTTGATCATGTGTGTTTTCTCTTTTGTGCGTGTTGTGGTGGGGATAGGGTTATGTAAAGAAATGTAGAGAAAGAAGAATGGTTAATGTCTTGATCTCAAATATAATTTGTCATCATCAGCGCCTTCCATGTCGAGGGAGAAAGAGAGAAGCTGACGTGAAGCAACAGCTATTTTACAAGGCGTTAAATTATTTCACTCACAGTTTTTCGGTGTCAAAATATGCTATGAAAATTTTCTTAACACTATAAATATTACTCGTTAATTGATATCAGTTCACAACTCCTTTAACTTAAAAATATTGAATTCATTTTTTAAAAAAAGTAACTATATAATACATCGAGTAACCACGGTGGCCATGTTTAAATGTAATCAGCAAAATTCCCTGCCAGCGGAACTGACTAAGTTATCAATAGACAATAACAAAAGGAATAAAAAAAATCCAAAATAATATTAAGTAAACAACATATATATGCAAAACAACACTCGACAAAGCAACAGTTATGAGTCAAAGAGTTAACAAAGTAAGAATAGTGTTCACAAGCAAAATGTGTACAGTTATTTGATTGTAGCGTTCTGACTTCAAGACAAGAAAAACAAAAATGCTGCTGATGAGATCGAGAAGAGGTCCATTTAATTTATTAGGAAAAATTCCAGCATGCATGTAGGGTGTGTTTATAAATTTAAGGAGGAGGATGCTATTAGCAGTCATTCTACTAGATTGGATCAACAGAATATATATATATATATATATATATATATATATATATATATATATATATATATATATATATATATTTGGTTGGATAGATGTGAGTTTATGACCCTGGGTTTCACGCTTTAGAGATTGTCTGACGATCGCTAAAAGCGTGAAACTCAAGTCACAAACTCACATCTATCCAACCAAATATGTTAACTCTCTCTCTGATATTGAGCGCTTTCTAATAAGTACCGCGCATATAATATATAAATAATTATACATATATATATTTATTTATATTTATATACACTTTTCACACACACACACACACATATATATATATATATATATATATATATATATATATATATATATATATATATATATGAAATGGACAAAGCCCGACAATTATTGTAAGACATTTTTTTATGTTTATACGTTCTTTTTATAGATACAAATATTTAAGTAAATGCTCTGCTTATAGAAAAACAGTATTAACGACATTTGAAGTTTTGATTAAATAAATAAGGCCAAAATTGAGTAGTTTTGCTGTTTATTTAGTTTGTTTGTATAGAAAAACAAACCTCAGTGGAGGGACTAAAAAGGAAAACAAATACTGGTGACGTCTTACTGTTTTAATAGCAGTCAGCGCTAATATACAAACATAATTATTGTATCATTATTCCCTTTTACACAGGAGATTTATATGTAATAATTCAAATGTTTGTTTGATAAATCCTATTCATATCACAGGTTGCATAAGCAGCTATGGTTTAACAATTTATATCGATAGATAGATACTGAATAGTCTGAGATAGATAGATAGATAGATAGATAGATAGATAGATAGATAGATAGATAGATAGATAGATGTGAAGGAATTGTGATAGATAGATAGATAGATAGATAGATAGATAGAAGTGAATGAATTGTGATAGATAGATAGATAGATAGATAGATAGATAGATAGATAGATAGATAGATAGATAGATAGAAGTGAATGAATTGTGATAGATAGATAGATAGATAGATAGATAGATAGATAGATAGATAGATAGATAGATAGATGTGAAGGAATTGTGATAGATAGATGATAGATAGATAGATAGATAGATAGATAGATAGAAGTGAATGAATTGTGATAGATAGATAGATAGATAGATAGATAGATAGATAGATAGATAGATAGATGTGAAGGAATTGATAGATAGATAGATAGATAGATAGATAGATAGATAGAAGTGAATGAATTGTGATAGATGTGAATGAATTGTGATAGATAGATAGATAGATAGATAGATAGATAGATAGATAGATAGATAGAAGTGAATGAATTGTGATAGATAGATAGATAGATAGATAGATAGATAGATAGATAGATAGGGACATCACGCAAACCTCCTAGACTTCTTCACCACATCTTGTTCTGAAAAAGGCTCCGCTGAAGTGCTGCCTCCCCAAGGCATTTCATACTATTCACTGTTAAAGAGGATGGTCACTGATGTGACAAGTATTAGAACGCTTCTCGGTCAAACACACTACATTACATTAATGATCTGCCTAAAAGTATACTTAGGTCTTTCATGAATATCTATGCAGATATACTTCGATCTTTTGTGAATATATATGAATATTTAAATGGTATATGGGTGCACTTTCAAAATTCTAGATGACCAGAGTCTGGCAAGAGATCTCTCCTGATAGAGCCTCTAACAGATTAATGGGGATATAACCGACTCTCAAGAGGGTCCTTTCCCGACCTTTACAATCATTAACCTGTTCAAGTCAAGGATTAAGCGTTATCTCTCCCACATATCCTCATAAACAGTACCTCCTCATCTTCTTACTCTTAATGCTCACACAACAAACTCCTTCAGTATATCTCTACGTCGATTGGCTCTTGGGATTTGTATAGGGTGAATATTAGTAAAAGGAAAAAGATAGATGTGATCAGACTGAGATAGATAGATAGATAGATAGATAGATAGATAGATAGATAGATCGAACAATGGGTTTCTATTTAATATTAGAGATTTCATTTCAGCATTTGCAATCAGTTTTTTTGTTTGTTTGCTTTTTGTTTTTAGTCTTGATTTTTTTTTTGTTTTTTTTGGCGGGGGCGTGATGTCCTATCAGCGAGATAACACAATAATCACTACAAATAGTCACTACAAATCCTTATGATTTACAAAAAAAAAAAAAACATCTTTCACAAGATATTTTGTTGTCTTCACGAAATCTTTAATATAATCTGTATGGTAATGATCCGATTTCTTATTGTGTACATGTTCAATTGTTTCCGTAAGACGGACAAAATGGTACATCGTAGCACGATTTTTCTTAGGGCAATATCATTAAAATGCTCTAATTCGAAACACAATGAAGTTTCCAATTTGAAATTTAAGACTAGTAGTATTGAAACTTCAGTCGTACACACCCCGATAATTAGTGTTTGTTAAAAATAGCTGAAAATCATATCAATATTTAAAAAAATTAAAAAAAAGTTACTAAATACTAATCTCAGTATAAGATTATCATTAGCCAATTGCCATAGATGACACATGTTTGGGCGATCATGTCTCTTTCGATTCATGACTAACTAGGCAGAGATTTTTCCGTTGTAGGTTGCCGTTTTTTCCTGTCGTAGACTGGTAGGACCTTGCCATTCGACTCATAGCTGGGAGAATAAGAGATTTATTCCTACCTTACTGTTGTGGATTCGGAGATGAATTTGGTCTCCAATGAAGAACAAACGCAATAATTAAATATAAGAAATAAAATGTATTTACACAATCATACAAAGAGTAATACTGTTAGTAAATCCAGGAACACGGTTAGTAGCAAATACAGATAGATATATACAGTCTCGAAGTAGGACTTCCTTAGAGTCTACGTGCTTGTAACTGACTTCTACACGAGGTTACCTCACTATCTCCGTTCATATATTCTCTCTCTCTCTCTCTCTCTTTCCGACTACCCTCTCTGACTGTCTAACTCTGGATAGTTAACGACAGCCGTCCAAGTAACACTTGTAGAGTCCACATATGAAAAAGAGGTGGACCCCATAACACTTACCAAAGGGCATTTGCGTGCAAGTGAACGTAAAGACCGCGACTGGAAATCGAACTCAGCTCTCCGATTATCAAATTCCGTGCTGTTAATCCTTACATCACATATAGCCGTGTCATAATGGCACTCATGAATTGATAACAGCCGTGAAATAATGTTACCTTTTTATTATATATATTTATAGAGAAATATTTTCTACAAAATAAACGTGACAGTTTTTTCGAAGTGTTCATCTCATTATTAAATTCAAAACGGTGCCGATCGTTAAAAACAGAAAAGAATGCTAAATTTCGATGAGATATCAATTCCCTTTGTATTACAGTGAATGCTGGACAATTTCACCACAGATATGGAGAAAACCAGACCCAACAGAAATATGGTTCTACAGACGGATATTGAGCAACGAAGAAATCTTTAAAAATGGCAACAAAAAGAACAATCAGAATCAGAGAGTTACCATATATTTACAATTTTATCTAATTATAGAGTCGTTCGGTATAATTAGTTATTTGTTTGTAATTAATTTTTATATAAATTTTATCAATTGAAAGGGGTTTGATATCGAGCTTAAATGCTGCCTTTCATGGCTTGAAAGCGAGTGTAGGAAAATAAACAATTCTTTGTGGATAGCCACCTGCCTGGGTATTGATTTAGCTGAGCAAAACTCTGAACCAAAAACAAACTTTCTATTGCATTGCAGAAGGTATGCCTGTCAGCTTTAGATTAACACCATCTCGCATGTGTCTTTCGAAAAAAACCCACGGGAAATAGGTAATGTTTGTTTAAAATTATTTTCAGTAGTTGACAGGGGGAAAATAGAGATGTTATTTGTGTTCTGACAAGATGATTTAGATTAATATAAAATTATTCGAATGGTTTTCTATAAATAAAATTGACTATTGATAATAAAATCTACCAATGAATTAAAATGTTAAATTCCTGAAAAAATAATGGCACAAAACTTCTTTTCTTTTGATTTTATTTTACATTTTACACACACACACAACACACACACACACATATATATATATATATATATATATATATATATATATATATATATATATATATATATATATACCTAGTGACAGACAAACCTACCTAGGTTTCACTTAAACGGATCGTCAGGGAAAGTAAGCCTTACTTTCCCTGACGATCCGTTTAGGTGAAACCTAGGTAGGTTTGTCTGGCTCACTAGGTGTGTGTAGGTCTGCTCTACGGTTGTATTGAGCGGTTTTGTTAGTTAGTTGTTTACTCGTATCGGGGTTTTTTCTTTGGGCTTCAGACCTGCATCTGTGCGATTTTTTTGTCGGCAGAAATTCATGTTTGTAGCTCTTTCTTTTTTTTAAAACCTTTTTTTCCCTCGAGATTGATTTGATTATTAGCAAATCAAAAATTCGAGAGTTTTTCGAAACGAGTCTAGTTATCTATAATTATATATATATATATATATATATATATAAATTTTATTTATCTAACAATGTTACGTAATTGAATAACAAAGTGGTAATATCTATGTGATACGTTTTGTCATCTAAAAGGACTTCATTGGACTAAATAAATGTTCTTATTTATGGAATTATATACAGTGTAACCCGGATATAAGAGAGCTGTCGGGATTGGAGAAGAAGTCTCTTATATCCGGGTTTCTCTTATATCCGGGTTTGGTCTAATTTATATACATTAACACAGGCTCTAATTTGGGAGCAGAGAAAATCTCTCTGATATCCGGGTTTCTCTTATATCCGGGTCTTATCTCTCTCTCTCTTTCTCTCTCTCTATTTTCCTTTCTGTCTTTTTCTTTCTTCCAGCTCTCTACTACTTTATCTATCTCTTTCTGTTGCTTCACTATTACTCCTCCTACCTCCCTCAAACTCTACTTCTTTATATATATATATATATATATATATATATATATATGACTATCTCTCTCTGCTCCTAGCGCTCTCTCGATTTCTTTCTGTCTCATTCTCCTAGCTCTAGCTCTCTTTCTTTTTCTCTCTATCGCTTTCTCCTACTAGTTCTCTCTCTCTCTCTTTCTATCTTACTTTCTCTTTCTCTATCTCCTTCTAGCCATATCTCTCTTTTTTCTCTCACTTTCTACCACCTTCTCTCTAGCCCTCTTTCTATCTCCCTCCTTTATCTGCTTTTCTATTGAGAAAATTTCAGACTAATTTTTCTTGTAAATTTACTCGAATTATATGCATCTTAACGAGAAAGACACATTTATTTTTTCACCGGATATTGCAATTATGATTAAATTTCTAGATGCTAACACCGAATGTTGAAGAAAATTCTATTCAGAATGAGTCAATACATCACCTAATGATTACAAGTGTTTTTCAAAGCCGTGATGACGTGCCTTTTTCATAAAAGATGCTGATCTTTTGTTTTTTTCTATATGAAATTTTTAATAGCGGATTTTTGTGTGATCACATTATTTTTAATGATAATTTATGCTTTTAAATAAATTATATTTCTATTATAATCACTTTATATACGATGTGGTTGATCGAATTTCCAATTATACATATAATAATTTGATTGCTTACACTGCGGACTATTTACAATATTATTGTTCAGGCTTTTCAATACATATGTAGACTGAGTAACGGAAGTCGGTCAAATAGCGAAAATGATGAATTGTGATATTTAATCATTAATAAGGGTACTTACCCCGTTATAGTATATCCGTGACATACTAACACGTTAATACAACGGGAGTAAGCACCAGAATATCTGAAAGAAAGGAAATACAAATATTCTCCTGTTCTTTATATGCCGGTTTATCATATAGGAGACCATATAAAAATATGTATCTACCTGTCATCAATTGTCCACCCACAGAAACTATAACACATATGAATACAACAACCAGTGTGAACAAGTGAGCGAGAGGGTCTTACTTTTAATATTTCCACGAATGGAAAACGACCAGTTTGAAGTTCTTAGCGGGATCGCGTAGTTTCTATATTGTTCCGTTGAGGGATTATAACGATGTTTCTCTTTCTAACGGTCTACATCAGAACTGGGGTTCTTCGTTCCATGAAATGACATTACCCAGCATCCGTTACGAGACCCTCGTGTATTCATTTTAACCGAAAGGAGATAATCGCCCTTTCCATCCCTACATCATCATCATTTCTCCGCAACTATATATAATCTCTAAACTGGATCCCCACAATACCCGTGGACTTAATAATATCCCTGCAACAGTCTTTAAGAAATGTGCCTATTCTTCTCTGTAAACTCTACAATAAATGACTTTCTACTTCATGTAGATCTGCTTGTTGGAAATCCTCTTATGTTGTCTCAATCTTGGTTCGAACCCAAGCTAATTGTTTGATCCTTCTAAACATTGGCCTATTAGCCGTTTACCACTTATTGGTAAAATAATAAAAGCTCTTATCAACTCTAAACTGGTTAAGCATCTCACCTTTTAGGAACTTCTTTCAGATAAGCAATATGGCTTTCGCTTCTCTAAGTCAACTGCTGATGTATTAACGGTTATTTCCGAAAGAGTCTATCAAGCTTTTAGATCAGCACGATGAAGCCCGGCTGTTGCTTTGGACACATCTCGAAGGCATTTAGCAGTTTTTGGCATAATGGGTCATCTTCACAAGTTGAAATGAAACAGTATTTCCGGACTAATTTTTTAACTAATTCATTTTTTCTTGTGAAATCGCGAAATGAAAGTTGTCTTCAACGGTCACGCTTCTAGATCTTTTTGTATGAATGCAGGTGAAGGTTAGCTACTTGACCTACGTTTTTCTAATTTTCCTCAACGACCTTGCTGAAGTCATCAGTTCTTTAATTGGTATCTATGCTGATAGCACAGTTATTTATTTCTATCTTAATGGTAAGTTTGATCGGTTTGATATGGTCATCTGTTAACTGGGGCAAGAAATGGCATGTTAATTTTAACGCCTTCAAAACGAAAGTGCTCTCTTTTAATCATCCATGAGAACCCTTTTTGACTTCATTCATCATGTCCGATACTAACCAGAAGATTGGTCCTTTGCACCTCCTACGATTAAGGTTTCTTGATGACAGCAAGTAGAAAGATTATATTGAATCCATTGCTAGGTCTGCTGGTAGGAAAGTTAGTTCACTGTGTAGTTCGAGACAGTTTTTCTTACTGGAATCTATCTTACATATTTATAAGTCAACCATTCGTTCATGCATTGAATACTGCTGTCATATATGGTCGAGTGCTTCTGCTATCTATTTAGATATTCTATATAAAATCCAAAGAAGCTGCAATGTCATTGGTCCTAACCTGGCATCTCGGGTTCAGTTACTTTCTCACCACCGTGACGTAGATTCCCTGCGCTTTTTTTATAAGTATTTTCATCGTAATTGTTCTGGTAAGCTTTCGTCTATGGTACCTAGACATTACGAACTTATTTGCTGTACTAGATTGGCGGCAAGATCGCATCATTTTACAGTTGAAATGACAAGATTTAACTATAGGTTCTATGCTATTTGCTTTCCAGTTAACTTTTATCCTCAAGAATTTAAATGCAATGTCAATCGTTATTTTCTGTCTTCTTAATTCCTCTTCTTTTATTGTTTTACCACCTTAATGTTTTCTTTTCCTCGTTCTCACAGACCCATTAACCCATTGTGTCTCGGTGGCTTTATTGCTTAGATTGGGGTCATGTGGTTTTTTAAAAACACCAAAAATTAATTAAACTTAATAGGGAAATACCTAAATGCAGTCGGAGTTGAAATAAAAAAATTGTTTCAATCGCTCTTTTATCGACAAAATTTCTGTCAATTAAAATACTATTATCATAGTGAATTAAAAATTTGACGTATTAATTAAATCTCGATCTATAAAAGGCAAGTGTGTGTGTGTGTGTGTGTGTGTGTGTGTGTGTGTGTGTGTGTGTGTGTGTGTGTGTGTAACGAATGCACGGCCGCAATTTTCGACGGATTTGCACCAAAATTTACATGCACATGCTCAAAGTTAGCAGGAAGGCCAAGACCGACTTTGCATTTCCCAACTCCCATCGATAGTGGAAATAATAGATTTTTTTATGCTTCTACGGTCCTTTTCATATAGTTTGTGGCCATTTTCTACTCGCCAGAGTGAGAGCCTATAGCTGGCTGCCACGAATTGGCAGGAAGATTCTATTGGCCAGCGTGAGGGCCAACAGCTGACTAACACGAGCATGCAAAAAAAATCGATATCTGCATTCATCACAAGTGGGAAAAATTTAAATCTGCATGACACTTTACTCCAATTGGTTCATTCCCTTGCTTAAACTCAACGTTGATTCTGATTCCGCAGAACTGGGTTGGGTGTGAAAAAGCATTTGTTGTTAACATTCTTTTTTCATTCGGTTTTTCCAGTTACGAGTCTTTTTTTTTTTTTTAAGCTGATCGTTTTGTGTTCATTTTGTTTAATTCTTTTTTCGTAACAGATTTAATGTTTAGTATAGAGCTAAGAAAAAATTTGCAGTGTGAGATAGGCAAGAAGTAAGGCATGTAGCAACATCAGCATGGCAAAGGGCACCCCTTTAAAGGCAAGGAAGGGCAAAAATATTTTAAGTTAAGTCAATTGATAGCGATTGCTGTATGAGTCGTACGATTTTTGAATCAAGCACGGGCAACGCCGGGCCATGCTTCTAATTATACTATATGTAATAAATTAGAGCGCATATTTATATTAAAATCATTTTCAATTCCTTTCTATAGTAAAATCCTATTCAGTATATTTGTATAGTAAAATCAGTTGCAATGCATTTATAGAGAAAAATTATTTGTAATGCATTTGCATAGTAAAACCATTTGCGCTGGACACTTGTATAGTAAAATTGTAATGCAATTTATAGTAAAATCATTTAATGTATTTAATTCTAATAATAATTCGTAATGTTTTTGTATTAAAAGCATTTGCAATACATTTTATAGTAAAAGTATAGATAATACATTTATATCGTAAAATCTTTTACAATACATTTGTATAGTATAATCGTTTGCAATGCAATTTATAGTATAGTTATTTGCAATGCATTCCATTGTAAAAATCATTTTCAATGCCTTTTTGCATTAAAAGCATTTGCAATACGTTTTATATTAAAATGATTTTCGATGTATTTTATATTAAACTGGTTTTCAATGTGTTCTATGATAAAATTATTTGAAATCCATTTTTATCGTATAATAATTTGCCGCGCATTTTCTAGTAAAAACATTTGCAATGTATTTTATAGAAAATCGTTTCAATCCATCTTTACAGCAAAATAATTTTAAATGAATTTCTATAATTTTACTCTTACTAAAGACACCCTTGATTTAGTAAATCTTGTCCGTGGTCATTTGCAATGTATTTTTATAGTAAAATCATTTTAATGATTTTTTTTATAGAAAAAAAAAACATTTTAATGCTATTATTACTTGCAATGTTTTCCTCCATCTGCTTTAAAGGTTTGCTGCGTCATTTCATGCTTAATCGTTAGCACGAATAAAATATTTTCAGTATCTATTTGATAAAATCTATCTACGATAATTAGCAATGCATTGCTATTGTAAAATCATTTATAATAGATTCCTAGATGTGTATTTCTTATTCGCTGTGATGCCGTGAATGTGATTAGTGTGCATCAAATGTTTCTTATTTATTTAATAAATATTATTCATCATATTACGTGTTACACTAATAGTTGTTTATCAATATTAACAAAACAATTAACCTTTCCCGGAACAAATCTGAATATCACCTTCAATAGGTGGAGTAATCAAAACTTGGTGATTAATTATCATAAGTTCTACTCATTTCAGATTTTGATTTTTATAAATGTCTCACCAGAGGTTCATTCTTAAAAGGAAAATTACCATTTGTCACTTAAATGTATCAATAATAATCCTGGAAGGACAAAAACAAAAATAGTTATTTTTGCATCAATTATTTTAAGACAACGCGACATAATTTTTAAAAATGAACTCTATTTTATCGAAAAGGATACGTTTTAAACAAATTCCTTCGGCTTTATTTAATAGAGAGTTTTTAAGATTTTTACTGGGACATTTTTCAGCATATGATTGATTGATTGATTGATTGGTTCATTTTCTACGGGTTATCAACACTTTGCAGAGTATTTAAAGCCAGAAAATATCTTTAGGTTCTAATAATTTTGGTTGGTGGGGGGAGAGATGGTAATTATTTTGTGATATAAGTCTTACTAATTAAGCCATAGCTCGGTGGAATAGGTGGATTCATACTTTTCTCAAGACATTCATATGAACAAACTAATAGATAGATAGATAGATAGATAGATAGATAGATAGATAGATAGATAGATAGATAGATAGATAGATGTGAATGAATTGTGATAGATACATAGATAAATAGATAGACAGATGCGAATGAATTGTGATAGATAGATAGATAGATAGATAGATAGATAGATAGATAGATAGATAGATAGATAGATAGATAGATGTGAATGAATTGTGATAGATACATAGATAAGTAGATAGATAGATGCGAATGAATTGTGATAGATAGATAGATAGATAGATAGATAGATAGATAGATAGATAGATGAGATGAATTGTGAGATAGATAGATGATGATAGATAAATAGATAGATGTAAATGAATTGTGATAGATAGATAGATAATTTTGATGAATGAATAGATAGATAGATAGATAGATAGAAGATAGATAGATAGATAGATAGATTAGATAGATAGATAGATAGATAGATGTAAATGTAAATGGTGTGATAGATAGATGTGAATGAATTGTGATAGATAGATAGATAGATAGATAGATAGATAGATAGATAGATAGATAGATAGATAGATGTAAATGAATTGTGATAGATAGATATGAATGAATTTTGATAGATAGATAGATAGATAGATAGATAGATAGATAGATAGATAGATAGATAGATAGATAGATGTAAATGAATTGTGATAGATAGATATGAATGAATTTTGATAGATAGATAGATAGATAGATAGATAGATAGATAGATAGATAGATAGATAGATAGATAGATAGATAGATAGATAGATAATTTTATCAGTCAGTCAGTCAGTCAGTCAATCAGTCGTACAATGTCTGTCCAACGAGAATCATAGACTGGAGATCTGCCAGTTAGTCAGACAGATAGAAACGTTTTATTGTCCATCACTCTTTACTATGACAAATATTCTGACAAATCCAACACAGCCAATGATTAAAGAGAAAAAAAATTGGAAAAAATAGTCAATTTAGGAAGACACAAAAGATAGTGTTTCGAGGGGGAAAAGGTTTTGAAAAAATTATTTGACAATATTCATCTTTGCTTTAATTGGTGGATTATTCGCGCCTACGTGAACTGCATATCTTCGAATAGGCAATTAGGGTAAGAAGGAAGGCGCTGGACAGGTTTTAATGAGATAGTTCTGTCCTCTTTCTATCCCTCTCTTTCTATCCCTCTCTTTCTATCCCTCTCTTTTATTGTTCCATTCCTTATATTTTTCTCTTAGTAGTTTTTACTGCATTTCTCTTTTTCGCTGTCATTTTTTTTTCTATTTTTCTCATCCTCTTTCTCTTTATTTTTCAATTTTCCTCATTAGCAGGCCTGTTCCTATTTTCTGTCTATGTTTTTCATTCGCGCGCCTTTACTTCCAAGGTTTCCTTTACTGTTTTTCTGTGTCTATTTTTATTTCTCACCTCTCTGTCTCGCGGCTAATATTTCTCTTTCTCCCTATTCTTTCTATACGTCTTCCATTCTCTCCTTCCCCACTCTCTCTCTATCTCTATCTTCCTCTCACTCTTTCTCATTCTCTCTTTACAGCTCACTTTATTCTTTCTCATCTTTAATCGTTCTCTTTTCTCTCTGTTTTTGAAGCTGTTAATTTCTTTCTCTCTTTTTCTCTCCCACATTTTCTCTTTGTATTTCTATCTTTCTCTTTTAGGTTATTTTTACTCTTTCTTTCTTCCTCACATTCTTTTTCTCTTTACTTTTTTAAAACTTTTTCTCCTTCCTTTTCTTTTTTCATACGATTTTTCTCGCTACTTCTCCCCCCCCTCTCTCTCTCTCTCTCTTTATCTGTTGCTTTTCTATTTGTATTTCTGTTTCTCCCTTACATTTCTCTAACTCCCTATACTTCTCTATCTCCACCTCTCTCTATCTTTTTCTATGTCATTTTAAATCATTTTATTGGACTTTCGCTTTTCAATTCCATTATCTTTTTTTATCGAAATCAACAAATGATATTCACAAAGACACTCATGCGTATGCCCAATAAAGATATACAATCAAGATGGCCCTTTGTTGCCGAGAAGTGACAGGAGACTTTAATAATAGCAATAAGATAAAACCGGACAAATCTAATTTTAATAAACCTACTAAAAAGGAATTAATATTTAAATCTTGATAAATGTATGAATAATATTTGAAGATAATATGTTCAATTGAGAATGCCACGGGAAACCTCTCCACTATCAATCTAAGATAACTTATGCTTCAAAGAAAGAAGCACTGAACTATTACGTAATACCAGTCCTGTTATATGGCAGCAGATGAAGAAGACTTGAAGCAACAAAAATGTGGTTCTACAAAAGGATACTGAGAATATCATGAACCGAACATGTGAGTAATGAGGAATTTTTAAAGAAAATGGACCAGAAAGGCCACTTATAGCATCAGAAAGAAACAGTTGAAATTTCTAGAGCACGTAATAAAGAAAGACAAATATTTATTAAAGGCAACAAAGGACAGAAAATTGTGAAGAGCCATGAATGGATACGACGGGTAAAAGAAAAAAAATAATGTTGAATAAAATCACCTCGGTCAGAAATGACTCGATATTTCAAAAGCAAATTTGCCAATCGGAAACAGATAATGCGAGAATCAAATACAATGAAAAGACCAAACATAATATAAAAATAACTAAAGCAATGTCTTCAATTGACTAAATAAACTTAAAAATATAATATAAAACACAGTTTTGGAATACTTTTATTGTGTAGGCATCGGTATTGTTACAAACTAAGAACGAAAGCTTTCTCCTTGTCGCACGAGGCAACGAGGACATCTGACAACTTAAAGCTAATTAACACTGACAGGAAGACAGATAAGGAATCACTATATAAATATGTTTGAAAGGTACACCAACCGATGGAGAGGGACGGAACTCCGAGACAAGCTGTCACAGACAGGAATAGAGATACACTCAACCGGAAATAAGCTTGAAAACCCGTAAAGAAGACATTTTTTTTCTGTAATCACGTACATATACATGCACACACGCACACACCGCACATGCGCAAAGAATGAATAAAAAAAACAATTTTCAATCTTAATAATTATCATTATTTATGCTATTTATATCCGGACTATTGTTGTCATTTTAGTTGTCCTTATCACAACGTTTCAGCAATTGTGCCCTCCGGCCTTCATTAGGTGTATATCGATCTGGGTAACTTTCAGGGAAAATGGTCTTCTGGGTAAAAACAGTGGTTTCTGAATTTGGTGACATGTGAGTTCAATTCCTGTGTGTACCTGCATTTTGATTAATAAAGTTGCTTAAAACGATTGCTCCACTACTTATCTAAATCTAAAAACAATCTCAATTGGCAATAATATAGGTAACAAATGGTTAAAAAAAAAACTGTTGATTATTTAATCTGTTAAAATTTGTTTAAATAATGCACTGACTATTGTTTGCACCCTTGGCAATAATTGTAAGTAAGATGTACTAAAATAAGTAATCAAGTAATCGTTTAAAGTTCTCTGAATATCGGTGACAATATGGCTGTCAATAAACTATAAGAAATAATAACTTCGAATTTGACACAAAATATTATTAATTTTTGTTTGAACTTTTGAGATGAGGACTTATCATTATATACACTATTTATATTCAAACTATTGCTCTCATTTTTCTTATCACAACGTTTCGGCCGTTGTGCCCTCCGACCTTCATCAGGTGTGTACTGATTTGGACAACCTAAAGAAAATTCTTAAGTGAATCCTTTATTTAATCTACAAGGTAAGACTGTTCTCGCTCCACTGTCCATGTCTGGGGATATCGTTTAGTTCTTATTTATAATACTGCTGAGGTATTGTCCACCTGTTTCTACTAAGGCTCAAGTACATATTTCCCGGCCAATGAACTGAAGTCAGTATTACTGATGTAATGGAATAACCATTTACCCCCATAAATGATTACACTATAGGTAGTAAGTACCTATAAAATCCACTGTCTACGGGAGACTTCGGGAAGAGTGAGAGCGAGACGACGTAAGCACATCCGACCTTCCAATTAGTGACACTCACTACTAGATTGTTATAGTGGAACATACCTATTCTATTGTTAATAGACTCTCCCACCTATAATAAGTAGGAGTAGTGGCAGTCGCCAGTCGCGCAGTGAGTTAGTCAGTCAGTCGATGTCGGACATTAAAGTATCAGACACCACAACTAGATTGTTGCGTCATTAACTATTATATCAAGTTCCTAACGTTTTGTACGTCGAACCTTTTTAGGACCGACTTAGTGAAATACAAGCCCCTACTGTGAAACTACTCTATAACATAGATTGACCTGTGTGTATAACTGTACCGTATTTCATATTGTACTTGTTGTGTATAACATACCTTTCTTCTATTATCTACCTGGTGTTAAGTATTTATTCCTTTAGCACGGAATATAACAATTACTATATCACTTAATGGAGAGAGGTAGATCGTTAGTTTTTCGAAAAAGTTTTGGGAAGAGGAATTAAGATAATGAAAAACCGGGAAAATTTAACGCATCCAAACTAAACTGAAAGTGAACATTTGCGCCTTCTCGGGATCACGTTCTCTGCTGATATGAAGTGGAAAGACTATATTGAATCCATTGCTAGGTCAGCTGCTAAGAAAGTCAGTTCACTGTGTTGGGTAAGACAATTTTTTTCCCATAATCTATATTACATATCTTTAAGCCTACCATTCATCCATGCTTAGAATCAAAATGGCTGCCGGTATCTAAAACGACCTCAAGACCGTCTTTAACTCAGGCAAAAAATGGCTTGTTAATTTAAACGCCTCTAATGCTAAACTTCTCTCCATTAATCATCTGAGAGATCCGTCTCTCTCTTTCATCAACATGGCTGATGCTATTCCCCTGGAAAGTGATTCGTTATGCCTTCTCGGGCTAACGTTCTTAGCTGACATGAATTGGAAAGACTATATTCAATCCATTGCTAGATCAACTGCTAAGAATGTCGGTTCACTATGTTGGGTGAGACAATTTTTCTCTCCAGAATCTATGTCTACCATTCTTCCATGCTTAGAATATTGCTACTACATATGGTCCGGTGACGCTGCTACTTACCTTGAGCTCCTTGATAAAATCCAAAGAAGAATCAGCAATATTATAGGTTCTGATATGGCAGCTCGGCTTCAGTTACTTTTTCCATTGGAATAAGATTGCCTTTCTGTGGCTTTTCTGTCAATACTTTCATCGTAATCGTTCGTATTAGCTCTTTTGCTATGGTATCTCGACATTTTGAATTTAAGCACAGTACTAGACTGGCGTCGACACCTCATCAATTAGCAGCCGTACATTCTATGCCAAAAGTTTATTTTCTCGCACTTCTGATTTGTGGAAATCCCTTCCGGCTCTATGCTTTCAAGCCAACTTTAATCTGCAAAAATTTAAATGCAATGTCAATCACTATATATAGTCCTCCTGATTGCTCTTTTCTCTTCCGGCTCATTATTAATGTTTCTGTTTCTAATTCTTCTACAACATGTAACCCCTGGCGTTACTGCCCTGTAAATTTATTCGAAAATATATATCTGCATGCAGCTGATAAATCCTCACGCTCCAGCCTTGATAGTGTTCAAAACCGTTTTCGTGATTTTTGTTGGGTGAAGACGTGCACCGTGGACAATAAGTCTTCACCTAACAACCATGCAATCCTGCCGCTGTTCCGTTATTTCTATAATATCACCTTCCTTTTCTACCATCTGCTCTCCTATTCATATCGAACACCATATTCATCATTAAAATCTTTACTGCAAATTCTTACTTGAACGGTTCTCGAGCCATGTAAATACACAAACAAATACACACACACACACACATATATATATATATATATATATATATATATATATATATATATATATATATATACAGAGAGAGAAAAGAGATGATAAAAACTATAGGCTTGTGGTATGCTATATTTATAGTTAAAAGTGCTCAATATCGGGGATAGAGCGTAAGTATATATAAAATTCAACACTGGCGTCAACACCGGTAACAGTCTGTTTCATGCTTTAACACAATGATAGCCTGAAGATTGCTCTTTCAAGCATATAATATACTGTCGCTGACCTCAATATTATTTTAAAGATAGATAGATAGATAGATAGATAGATAGATAGATAGATAAGCATATATTGTCTATGTCTATTATGTTTGATCATGAGCCGTTCTAAACTTAGTATGTTTACTTTAATTTTGGGTGAAAATAACGACATGTGTATATTTTTTTATTAAGCTAGTCCTTTATGTTAGCTTTTGGCTTGCATGTACCAACTTCAGATTGGTTATACGGACAATTAAACAAAGATATTCACCATCAAATATTATATTCTGTTATGTTGACATAGACGATTGCTACGCGACGATAACAATCGCAGAATAGCAGAATAGCGGATCGTAACTTCATGATGCGGTTCTATGACATCGTACAACATGAGAGACCGAAATATTAACAACAGAACCATATGTCATGATTCGATATAATATGTTGTGACCAGTCTCAAATGTAATTTTGTTGAATGTGGGTAGCTTTGTTTTAATGTAGATAGCCTTCAATATTCTCCAATATCTTAAGGTTCTTTTTACTGTGTGTATGTGTGAGTATTGTTGTTATCAACTAATATCTAATACCATAGATATGTTTTTCTAAGAAATATTGTTTAATAGAACTAATATCAGAAATGTGACAGGTAAGTCTAGGGGAGAGCGTGGTGGTGGTAAAACCAATATATATATTAGGTTTATTATTAGTATCAGAGATACAATCTCCGAACGGGCATGTAAATTGATACATTGTTTATTTGTAGAGGATTTAGTTGTGTGGTTGTAGGGTTATTAGAGACTATAAGGTTAATTGTTTTAATCTTTTTATAATATATGATGAGCTTAACTTGATTATTATTATTAATGGCTTTAACATTTCTACCTATTATGTTTTTGAGCGCTGTTTCATTATGTTTGTAATTATTATGCATTTGGTTACAATAATCTAAGTTAATAGTGTTATGTTTATTTTGACGTACAATATTATAATTAATATTATCAATTTTGTTTCAGTTATTAATTTTATTGAGACACATTTTAATTCATTGATCAATGATGGAATTAAGAATTCCATGATTAACAAGTGTTTGCTAGGTAATTCTTTATAGAATATGGTTTTGGACGAAGATATCATTTGTGTCCGCTGGATTAAGTTTTTTTCTAACGGCTAACTTATATCTTTGGAGGCCTCACTATTATAATTAGAAAGACACGAGTTAATGTTTTGGGTTTTCTATATAGAGGATCAGTATATTTATGTTTGCTAGAATCAATAAATACATCAAGGAATGGCATTTTATTATTAATATTAAGTTCTAATGTAAATCATTTATATGTAATGTAGATCAAAGACCAGCTCAATTAAAAAAAATAACCAAATGTTGGACAATTGCTGTCTCTATTTTCATCCAAAATTAATGCAACCATACGAAGTTTAGAACGACTCTGCATGATCAGACACAATAGACATTCATTGTCTGTTATAATTAAAAATATATGATTAAAGAATGATCTGATGCTCCAATATATATATATATATATAAAAAAAATTCAGACAGTACTGTTTCGCAGCTCCTCATTGCGGCTAGACATCTGAATGTCTCAACCCAGGATCGAAACCCAACCGATTTTCTACCACTGAGCTATCTTCTCTCGGAAATCTGACCCGGCTAAATCTAGCTTATTGCTTTTACGACTGTAAACAAATGCCAATCAACCGAAGTGCTCCATTCATTTCACTGATGAGCTTTTATATATATATATATATATATATATATATATATATATATATATATATATATATATATATATATATATATATATATTCGAGTCTGAATATTACACTGCGGTCTGAAAGTGACAGGCGCCATTAGATGCTTATTCCTATGTCCACATTGCCCTAAGATATTATTAAAAAATGTGTTTTTTTTTTTCCAGATAATCAAGAAATCTTAATTAAACCCTGTCTTAAGTTATTATGCTACTCATATAAACCTCAAAAACTTCTGGGCAAATATTTTTTTTTTAAATTTAAACTCGTCCATTTACCCCCTTAGTAAAATACTTAACTAACTTTTCTCCAAATTGCAATGGTTAGTTTTTAAGATATTTAAAATAAGCGAAAACGGACCGACTAAAGTTAGTATGCAGATTAGGTGAAGACCTCTGAAATTTAATAAAAACTATTTTTATGTATGCCTATAATATATGTTGAAATATGGGGAAACGGAAGAATCTAATATCTGTGGAAAAACAGAAAATAACAAAGTTATTGATTGGGCGAATGTCCACATTTGAGATATCGAAGGAGCTTTTCAGAGATCATCGAACGATAAAGCAGGCTTTTGAAAATATAAATAAGTTTATAACACGAAGCAAAGGAAAAGGCTTTAAGAACTTGCTTCCTTGAGATGAACGTAAACTAAAGCGAGTTATAGCGAAACGACCACTTTTGACGATCGCTCAGCTCTTTGAAAAGGCTGGAACTGAGGGAGTCAAGAAGGAAAAAAAGGTGTATTGTGAATTGGGATCTGTAAAAATATTTCCTAGTCATCCTCTTCTCACTAAAGCAAATATTTTAAAGCGTCAAAACATCCATGAAAATTGACTTTTCTAAAGTAATTTCGAGTGACATTGTATAAACCTGATGGCTGGGTGAAACGATAGACGTGCCTGTGGCTGAAAGAGGCAACAAGATGGCGGTAGTGTTATGATATGGGCTGCAATTGTCGACTAAACATTCGACGTCGATGGAGGAGTTAAACTGAGCAATGTTAATTGTTGCGATTTTATGAACAAGACTTTTTTTGCGTGATACAAATCCTAGTTTTACAGTTTTAAAGTGACGTGTTTAGTTAAGCACGACAATGCTTCTTCTCATGTGTCTAAGCTTGTCCGTGAATTCTTTGAGATATAAAAAAGATTTACAGAAGAGAATATAATGGAATATCCAGCATCAAGTCCTGATCTGAATCCGATCGAAAATCTATGGTCAATTGTGAAGATTAAATTGTATAACAGTTGCAAACAATGTAATAGAAAAGCAGACCTATGAAAAACAATTCAAACTAACGTTTAAAAAACAGAAAATGAACTTGCTAAAGCAAAAGAATTAACAAAATCAATGGTTAATAGATTACTGAATGTTACTGAGAAGAATGATTTCTGTAATAAAATGTAAAGGATTCAAAAACTTAAAATGCGTTTGTTACTTGTTCTTTTATATGTGTTGATCAAATTTATGATTTTATTACTTTTTAAAGTAAAATATGATAATTCAGACGGCAGTTTTTTTAGAATACATCAAATAGTTTCAATAACTTCAATAAAATATATTGATACTACCTAAAACTTTAACTCAGCCTTTGATTTGGCAACTAATTTGTTCAAACCAAATTTGAATTATTGAAGTTTATATGATTTGCTTAATAACCTCAGACAAGGAAAAACTTTATTAAACGGTTTAAAACCGCTTTCAAAATATTTTATCGCGTTTGAATAAAAATATTAAAAATTAAAAGTTTATTTAATGTAGGCTGTTTATTTTGTATAAGATTCAAAACTCTCGACGCTATTAAGCTTCGAGAGTTTTGAATCTTTCCTTGCATTGTGTATTGTAGATTAGTTTGGTTATTATACATACATACATATGATAAAATAACAAGGCTATCTATTACGAATTGTAATTAATATACGTAAAATTCTATAATTTAACGTATATCAAAGTTAACAGCCAATAAAGTATCAATATTTACATGTATGTATATTTCCATAAAGTTAGTGTGGCCAGTTTGGTTGACCTTTCTTATTGGATTGTGATTTTTATCCTCGCTAGGTGCTGTATACATAACCAAACAGGATTCGACATGTCGTAAAATTACACTACGACCCAACCAGCTAATCAAGCAATAACTCAATCAGCTAATCAGCCAATCAGCCAACCAGCCAAACATATAACCATCCGATAACGCAGCGAACCAAACAGCCAACCATATAACCAGCCAATCACCCAACCAGCCAAACAGATAACCAGTCAATAATGCAACGAACCAACAAGCAAACTAGATAGCCAGCTAATCACCCAACCAGCGAATCAGGTAACCATCCAATCACCCAACCAGTCAATCATATAACCAGCCAATCACCCAACCAACCAAACAGATAACCAGTCAATAACGCAACCAACCAACAAGCCAACTAGATAGCCAGCCAATCACCCAACCAGCGAATCAGGTAACCAGCCAATCACCCAACTAGTCAACCAGATAACCAGCAAATCACCCAACCAGCCAAACAGATAACCAGTCAATAACGCAACCAACCAAAAAGCCAACTAGATAGCCAGCCAATCACCCAACCAGCGAATCAGGTAACCAGCCAATCACCCAACCAGATAACCAGCCAATCACCTACCAGCCAAACAGATAACCAGTTAATAACGCAACCAACCAAAAAGCCAACTAGATAGCCAGCCAATCACCCAACCAGCGAATCAGGTAACCAGCCAATCACCCAACCAGTGAATCAGGTAACCATCCAATCACCCAACCAACCAACCAACCAGATAACCAGCCAAACAGATAACCATCCGATAACACAGCCAACCAAACAGTCAGCCAGATAAACAACCAATCACCCAACTAGCCAATCACCCAACCAGCCAAACAGATAACCAGTCAATAACGCAACGAACCAACGATCCAACTAGATAGCCAGCCAATCACCCAACCAGCGAATCAGGTAACCACACAATCACCCAACCAGTCAACCAGATAACCATCCAATCACCCAACCAGCCAAACAGATAACCAGTTAATAACGCAACGAACCAACAAGCCAACTAGATAGCCAGCCAATCACCCAACCAGCGAATCAGGTAACCAGCCAATCACCCAACCAGATAACCAGCCAATCACCTACCAGCCAAACAGATAACCAGTTAATAACGCAACCAACCAAAAAGCCAACTAGATAGCCAGCCAATCACCCAACCAGCGAATCAGTTAACCAGCCATTCACCCAACCAGTCAACCAGATAACCAGCCAATCACCCAACCACCCAACCAACCAGATAACCAGCCAAACATATAACCATCCGATAACACAGCCAACTAAACAGTCAACCAAATAAACAGCCAATCACCCAACTAGCCAATCACCCAACTAGCCAATCACTCAACCAGCCAAACAGATAACCAGTCAATAACGCAACGAACCAACAAGCCAACTAGATAGCCAGCCAATCACCCAACCAGTGAATCAGGTAACCATCCAATCACCCAACCAGCCAAACAGATAACCAGCCACTCACCCAATCACCCAACCAGCCAATCAGCTAAACGGCCAACTAGCTAACCATCCAATCAGCTCACAAAAACAACAAAGATCTTTACAAAGAGTGAAATATACAAAGTAATGATGAAAAGTTATTCATAAAGAAAGTCAAAAAATGGTGGAAAATACATGGAATATAAATCTTGATACAAAAACCAATGAAAACAAATTGCAAATAAACAATATTTTTGTCTGGGAATCAATGTTTTCTTATTAATGCAAGTATCAGTTTTGCAAATATTGTTTTTTTCTAAATTGACCTTAAGTCGGTTTTATTAGACTAGCCACCATATCTCTTCTATTTACGTCAACAAGCTGAATTTAAAACAACTTAGTTTATTTAATTATTGTTTGTCAAAACGTGATGAGATCTAAATCTTTGAATAAAACGGCGAGGAATTTCTTAATTTTATCTTTTCATAAGGCTTCATACATTTCATTGAAAGCACACTGACCCCCTACCAAATAGTCGATAACAAACAAATTTTTGCATAGAATAGAAATCATTTAATCGATCTAACATCGTCAATAACAAAATAGATAAACAAATATATATACAAGTTATTAGTTAGCAAACAGTTTATGTAAGTGCTTCTTTTTATGTCTATAAGACAAGAATTGAGAAACTGAGATCTACTAAAATTACCGCTACAAAGGTTATTTACAATTTAAGCATTGGTAGACAAATAGAACAAGAAATTTATATTGGTTTCGTAGATGACAGCTATCGGAAAGTACGCCCACTGCATCTATCAAAAGTACAAGAAACTTGTTTCGTTATATCGCGACTGAAAGTCTACAATAAGATTAAAAACCTATTCACTGGATTCCTAATTGGATAAAGGCGAGATTTACAAGTTGATTGTTGGCTGGTATCTTGAAGACATTTGCCAGATAAGTCTTTGACTTTTACTTAATATCAGGAGAAAAAATATTTCAACAGCTGAAATCCTTTCGCGCCATAAAACAAATGGAAGATATGAAAGGTCGATAACAATTGGAAATCGCATTAGCAAGTGATACTTTATAATATATATAATATATATATATATATATATATATATATATATATATATATATATGAGTATGTGTCTGTGCGTGCGTGCGTGTGTGTACGTGGATGTGCGGTTATCTAATGGAAAGCGGCTCTGAATAAGAAATTTGAGATAAGTGTTCGAATTCCAGTGCAGTTCTTTATATTTACTTACGCGCAAATACACTTAGTAAAGGTATGCATCTATAGTATGGATCACAGATATGGGTAAATTTTTTGGAGAAACAGAGCCCTATAGCTTTGTTGGCAACCCATCTAAGAGAAAGAAAACTGAATTCAAACCAGCTTGGAGAGAATTGCTATCAGTTAAACTGTCTTGAACTAGACACTTCACGGCTGCTAAAGCTTCACAAATGGGTTACCAGAATCGTGATCGTGATATATATATATATATATATATATATATATTAAAAATATTATAAAGAATTTTAAACTCACACTTCAAATTGGAGAATAATAAATGAGAAAATGAGATAAAATACTAATAACAGGACTGTAAGTCCTTCTTTTATAATATATTATCTATCCATAAATATACATCT
The DNA here is from genome assembly GCA_903632075.3 of Acanthosepion pharaonis. Lineage (NCBI taxonomy): Eukaryota > Metazoa > Mollusca > Cephalopoda > Sepiida > Sepiidae > Acanthosepion > Acanthosepion pharaonis. Next base: position 1,757,298 of record CAHIKZ030005066.1, read on the forward strand.
ACACACATATCCGTACACATACACACATACATATACATACATATCCATATATATACATATATTCACAAATACACATACACACACACATATATATATATGTATATACTCATACATACACACATACACATGTAGATATACACACACGCATACATACATACACATTTACATATACACATACATGTACCCACATATATACACACATATATACATATATATATACACATACATATACACATATATACACATACGTACACACATATACATATACACATATACACATACACACAAATATACATATATACACCCACATGTGCGTGCATGCAAAAAACATATAAAAATCCATACTTAATTACCTTATTATATCTATATTCTACCATATCATATATATGAACTCACAACTACTTATATTTATACATACATACATACACTATCTATGGAACGACATACATGTACACATCTATATATATACACCCACACTGACACATACATATATAGAAATTATAAAAAATTGTATACATGCACATCCACACCTATACATGTACCCACACATACACATATATACACCCATATATACATATAACTACACACACACACACATATATATATATAGCGCTCACCTTTTTACATACAAGTATATATACATACATATCCATAACCATACCCACCCACTCCAAAAATGTGCCCACAATGCACAAAAAAAACACATGCATGACTATCTTTACATATAAACGCATATACATATACATATCAAAAGACGTATCAATGTTCAATTACATAATTATATACATACAGTTATGTGTTCGCACTTATGTGTGCATAGAAACATTTCCAAAAACAAAAAACCAAGATTATGTAATATAAGTCTTCTTATATAGTTATTCCTAAATATATTTAGTTAGATTTAGGTTGTTCTTATGTCGGCATTTAAAAATTAGTTCATTATGTTTGTTTAGTAATAAATCCGGATCTTTATGTTTTATTATGAGGATTTTTTCTTTTAAGCATAAGTCGAATCTGTCTCTGAAATTTATTGGAGTTCTGGCTCTCGAGATTATCTTCCATTTTATTTGTGGAGTTAAGCCACCATCCACCAACTCCCAATAATGCTTTGACAGTGCCGTTTGGTTCTTTTTACACTTATCTTTGAAGGACTGGCGATGGTTATAAAGTTCCTATGTATATCCTTTTCTTCTCAAATGTCTCTTTGAGGAAAATTGTTGCCTCATGAATTACATTTTCCGCCATGCATATTCCTTCAACTGGGCAATCTGATCCTGTCCTGCAATTACATGTTGATGCTTTCATTTGGGTTGCATTACGATCCCTTTGTATTGAATTGTCATGAAAATTTCTCAAACTTTTACTATTATGTGAGCTAATAATTTTTTCTATGTTTTTCATGCAAGAATAGCTAATCTTTAAATTTATTTTGTTGAATATCTTTTTAAAAAGATCATTTTTACTAAAGTGTTTTTGTATTAGTTTTATGAAGTGTTTTCCTATGTTAATGTTAGAAAGGTTACAAAAAGGTGGGTTGAACCATATAATTTTCCTCTTCCTATTTTTGGATTTAGTGGATGTTTTATTAACTGACTTATCTATATAATTTAGTGTCTGTTTAAATCTACTTTTTAATAGGGCTTTATCATAATTCGGTTTATTTTGGTTAAAAATGGTTTTACTAGAGGAGAGTTTATTTATTCTAGCATTTACTGTATTTGGAATTTGTTTAATTATTGATTTCGGGTGGTTAGAGTAGATATGGGTGATTAGTTTTCCTTTTGGAAGGGTTTATAAGTGTTATTGTTAAGATTAAATGTAACGTCTAGGAAGTTTACTATTTTTAGGTTGGAAGAATTCTCGATTTTAAATCCTAGAAATTTGAAAGCCTTAATTATTTTCTTTTGTAGTTGGGATGTTAAAGGACCATTGGTATCAGCTACAGCAACCAGTCCATCATCTCTGTATAATCCTACATTTTGAGGGTTAAGGAATCTACTTAGGATTTCTAAAATGTATATACCTATTAAGTCAGCTATTTGAGCTGAATCAAAAGTTCCCATTGGGACATTGAAGTTGTCTCTGTTTTTTTTTTTTTTTTTTTATCCAAGTAGTGTTATTAAGTTTTAGTATAGAATGTCCAGAGTCCATTATGATTTGTATTTCTTCATCAGTAATATCAGTGTAGTTTTTGGCAAAACTTAAGCTATTTTCTAATAATTCTTTAGAAATGGAGGGATAGAAATCGATAATATCTAATTGGATAAAAGTAGTTTTATTTTTAGATTTTATTTTTTGGAACCATTTAATGGAATCTTTCCAAAGACTTAATCGGTATTTTTCCAATATAGATATGTTTATTCTTTTTAGTATATTTTTAGAAATTATTCCTAACTTTGATTTGGAGGGATTTATTAGACTGGACTGTAGATTATTCTGAAAGTTAGGTTTATGGTCTTTAAACAGTAGGTAGGCGTCTTTTAAATGAGTTGTACCCATTCTATCAGCCATATTATATTTAAATGCTAATTTCGCAGTTTCTCTCTGTATGGAGGATAGGTGTTTAGAATTATTATCTTTTTTATAAGAACTAGAGACTTTATTTTGAATCAGATGGTTGTATTCAGAAGGATTAATTTTGTAAATATTTTTCGATTTATCAGCTCTGATCCATAGTTTTTTTTTTTGTTTTGTTTTTTTTTTTTTTAGTTTCTGTTATTTGTAATGTCTTTTTTGAGTTTGGATTGGAATGGGTTGTATTTCTTCCGGAAGGATATTTTATTGATTAACCCAATTAAATCTTGTTCAAAAGGTTCTAATAATTTATTACTTGGTGCAGTGTTTTGAGATTTCAAGTAAAAAGCATCATTAAGTTTTGTGGTTTTGTTTTGGGGATTAAAATGGAAGTAAATTTTCCATCTCATTCTTTTGATGACGTCAATGATTTTTTTCCGTTAAACACATGGTGAAAGATTCAATAGTAGGGTAATGGATGTTTTTAAGTGAGTAGTTCGGTGTAAATTTATCCATTTTAAGTTGGAAGTGTGTATCCTTATGGTAATCCGATGGGAGGTAATCCAAAGAGAGCTCAACGTATTTTATAAGGAGCTAATATTTAGTTTAAGAAAAACTAGATAATCCGTATGGGTAAACCTAAGGAGGATAAAATCCAGAGAGCTCAATGTAAATTCAGAGCAAATGATTTAAATAAAAACAGACCACCTTAAGGTTCCATGTAATTTCACCACAGCCCTTTTAAAAGGACTGCGGATAATCAGACTTTACTTCCAAACAAAAAATGAAAATTTTACACATTTTTGACGGGCCGTATTAAACATATATAAATTAACGAAGTGAGGAAGTGAGTGGGGAGAGAGAAGACATGAGTGAGTTAGCAGATATTGACACATTTAAAAGGTTAACTTAACGGAAGTTATATATTGATATCGAAGGGGTAGAGAAGAAAAAAGTCATAGAGCGAAAAAGAGAGAAGGAAGTTATGAGAGAAGGTGTCACTAATTTTCTTTGTAAAAAAAAACTAGAAACAGACGCTGCTATTTTGCTTTATTTTGAAAGTGTTATTTTGGGGTTCATAAAGATTATAATGTTAGATATAAATTTGAATGTCTCTAAACTGTCTACAAATAATTTAGTTTGATGTTTGTTAGTGATTTAAATTTTTTTTTAATTTTGGGGATTTTCTATGAAATAGTCGATTAGAAAAATATTCATAGAAGGTACATTAAAAGAATAAAATTTTATTTTAAGATATAAGTTTACTTTTAGTAATCTTTATTTTTTATCTCTTTAAAAAAAATTTTATTATTGATTACTAAATATTTATTAATTTTTATTATTGATTAAATAATATTTATTATTATTGATTAATTAATTTATAGATTAATTAAGATTTATTATTATTGATTAATATTTGATTAATTAATATTTTTATTATTGATTAATTAATAATCAATTAATTTTTATTATTGATTAATTAATAATCAATAATAAAAAAATTTTAAAGAGATTAAATTATGAAATAGTCGATTAGAAAAATATTCATAGAAAGTACATTAAAAGAATAAAATTTTATTTTAAGATATAAGTTTACTTCTAGTAATCTTTTTTTAATCTCTTTAAAAAATGTTATTATTGATTTTCTAGGGTGCCGCACGCTGGGATCGACCTGTATATTTTTCTTTATACATGTGTGCATTGTTTCTGTGTTTATCTCTGTGCACACAAACACATACCCAGGCACACACTCCTATATATATATATATATATATATAACTACAATATATCTGTAGGACAAAAAAAACATACACAGATACACACTCATATACATATATATATATATATATATATATATATATATATATATATATATATATATATATATATATATATATATATATTCAGATATAACTAATATATCTGTAAAAGAACAATATGAATAAAGACAAAAGGAAAACTTATTTTAGTTGGTTTAGGCGTTTCGACCTCTGACGGAATTTATATAGGTAAATATGAGGATTTTATTTTGCAACAAGTATTTTTAATATGTTAGTTTTTAAAAATTTTAAATTCAATTGACTCTCATAAATATTCATCAGGTTAACTGAAAAATCTTGGCAAATTATGGAAGCCTCTAAGTGACGTAATTTAATGTCTAATTAATGAAAGTGAGTAAAGGATCTTGTTTATTTTTTTATTTATTCAATTAATACATAATACATAAATTTTATCCCATACTATATATGTTATATATGTTTGCTTGGGATGGTAGTAATTCTTTCGTGAAAAAATCCGGGGACAGATATTTATATTTTGATAAGATTCGATAGCGACGCTCACGATAATTTTCTGTCGAACGCAGCAATTTATCAAATACATTAATTTAGATAACCAAAAAAGTCCTTACAGTTTTTACAGCAAATTTAACATTTAACGTCATTCCTCAGAGTAAACCCCATCGGCATCTAGAAAACTTTGCCAACGTGCCTTCTGCGACGCAATGCTCTGGCATCAAAAATCAGGTTTCTTGGACGCAAAGAATTCCATGGGTGCCTATAGCAAGTCTGTCTCATTTGAAAAGGATTTCCCACGAAGGTGATTTTCCAGACAATGGAAGAAATGGCAATCTGTTAGCGCAAGGTCCGTGAAGTAAGGTGGATAGCACAATGTCTCCCAGCCAAGTCGCTATATGGTCATCAGTGTCACATGAAGCCTGGCATTTTGTGATCAGCCAATACTAGCTCCTTCTACTCCAGTGTCTGTTGCCCACGTTCCAACTGCTGCAAGTACAGGTCCATAATGATGCCTTGGCCCGTTGCTAGCAGATTATAGTGTTCCTCTTGTTGAGCATGATCTTGCGTATGTGTAGAGGTGTTCCTGTGGTGTGAGGCACAGTGTCCCGTGGTGACAACCAATGTCATGTACGCTTTAGAATGTCATACAAGACGCACTTTTCGTCGCTGTTAAACACGCGATCAAATATGGGTAATTTACGGTGACGTGAAAGCAACAAGAAATAAGCAGTCATTCTTTGTTGCTTGTTGGCTTCTGAGAGTGTGTGGAGTACCCACTTGCTCAACTTGTACGCCTTCCCTATGCGGTGCAGGTGTAGTCTGTTTTATCAGAAACCTGAAAGCGTTCGGCCAGCTCACCACATGTTTGGCTGTTGTCCTCCTCTACGACCACCTTCAGAATCTGATCATCCGGGACCTGTGGCCGGCAACTGTGTGGTTCATCACGAAGGGAGAGATGTTCTGACCTGAAAATCTGTTATCAATTCTTTTCAGTGCGACCACTCACAGTTTTATCACCCCAAAACTTGACATATTCATCGACCTGATGCGGTCACCTTAAACTCATAAAGCTGACAACCCCGCACGAACTGCTTCGACACCGCCATGTTTTCTCACAGCTGCTCGTGCTTTGACGGATATGTGTACGCAACGCACCTGCATTGATCAAGAGGAATGCTCCCACCCCCCAACCCACCACTTTCCCAGCACGCGAGGCATTTACGTATTAGTGATCACTTCTTCCCACACGACGTAAAAAACGGCAAGGAATTTTCTGGTTACCTTATACATAAAAATAAATGCAACGATAACTTCGATCTGAAGAATGCCATACTTGTTAAAAGATAAAGTAACTTAGACGGAAAATTCAAAATAGTGCTGAAATGCTATATATCCTATCAATCCTCCTATATGACCGTGAATGCATCAAGAAATTGGAAAAATTTGTTAGTACAGGAAAAAGTGCTGAACTGCTGTGTATCATTAATCCTCCTATATGCTCGTGAATGCATCAAGAAACAGAAAAAGTTGCTTAGTAAAATAAAAGAGTACTGGACTGCTCTGTATTACCAACCCTCCTATAAAGCCGTCAATGCATCAAGAAACAGGAAAACTTGCATAACAAAATAAGAGTGACGCCTTACTATGTATCATCAATCCTCTTATATGATAGCGAGTGTATCAAGAAGCGGGAACATATTGTCCCTAAAAGAAAAGGGTGTTGAATTGCTATGCATCATCAATCCTATCATACGGACATGAATGTATTAAGATCAGGAAAACATCTTTAGAAAAAGAAAAAAAGATCGAACTGCTCTAAATCATCTATAGCCGCGAATTGTGGACAATTTCTTCACTGATGAAGAAGCGACGTGTGACAGAAGAGATGTGGCTTTACAGAAAGATGCTGAGAATACCATGGACGAAACATGTAAGCAATGAGAAAGGTTTAAGCTAAATGGAAACAAAAAGCTTAATTGTACTTAGTATAAGTAAGAGACAGCTTAAATTTCTAGGACGCATTTTGGAGAATTTCACTCTCGCAGAGCATACACTCAAGCGGGTCATAGAGAAACAACCAGTGACCTACCTAACAAGTTTGTGTAAAGGGATAAGGCGACAAACATTACACAAAACTACGAAAGATAAGAAGTTTTAGGGAGTCAAGTCCTGGCGAAAATCGGCACATAAAAGAAGGAGAAATATACCATATGGTATCCCTGTAGACTCCACTGGGAAGCCGCCCTGGGTATGACGATAAACTACATCCGCGTCCAGGGTAAGACGATAAACTACTTCCAACAGCAAGGCCTCTGATCAGAAGGCTTTGAGGAGCGTGGAACCACCTCTTAATTGCGGGTGTTTCCAGGTCCGCCCTGACCCAGGGTTGTAGCACCTGTTAGGGTCCCAGCTATGGGCAAATAGTTAACCCCGAAACTGAGGTAAAAAAAAAACCTTTTGAAAATGTAAAAATACGTTTTAATACTAGAAATACTTTGTAAAAAATTATTACCAGAAATAAATTTTTGAAGAAAAAAACTGTTGCCAGCAATACGTTTTGAAAAAAAATATTACCAGCAGTACATTTTTAAAGAGCACTATTACCAGCAATACGTTTTTGAAAATAATAAAACCAGCTATATAATTTTGAGGAAAAAATATTACCAGGAAAAAAAAAGTTGTCGGCATTAAATGACCCATTGAGGTTGATATGCGGTAAACCAAACCAAACCAAACCAAACCAAACCAATTCACTGGGAAGTATAGAGCCACAGGCTCACCAAGCTTCGTAACAGGATTCGTTTACTAGCTCAACCGGATTTTCAATTAAGAATGTTCTTTCTTCTAAACGAGTTGCCAGCTAAAGGAAGGGAACACAGTCTTCTAATATTAACCCAGAGCAGGAAGAAGAGATGGATCCATACCTTTCCATAACTATTTTTACGAAAATTAACGTGCAGTGTTTTTCGCGGGAGTTTTAATTCAGTCTCACGCGTACATCAAAATGGTCCCATCGATAGAGATTTAAATAAACTTTTAAAATATAAATGTGGTCTTGAAATATTAAAAACGAAAATATTTCAGATGCAGCCTAATGCATGAGGTGCATTCCAGAGGTTTTGAGACAATTTCAGGAGAGACAGTTATTAGGTTGGTGCAAAAATAATGACGTAATAATGTCGTTTTTTGACGTTAAAAATACGTCAAAAAACGACATTATTACGTCATTATTAATGCACCAACCTAATATAACTGTCCTACATTATTTTAATCTTAATATATCATTTCTATATATTGAATAATCTGACCTGTCAATTTCTATTATTCAAGAGTGAAGGAGACGGCTGTAACAGATTTTTGAACACACCCTACTAAACATTTCTTTTCACATCTGACTAGTTTGCTAAATTCTGTCAGGGCGTGAAGACAATTTGGAAGCTAGCTATGCAACAAAGTTTTATATAGACAGAGATGGGCATCAAAATTCTCTTTCACACTCCCTACCGTCTAGACATTGTTCCCTGTGACATTTGGTTGTTCTCCAAGCTGAAGGAGAACATCGTTTTGAAGACATTGAGAAAAATGTTCCAGCAACAAGGGTCCTTGAAACTCTTTACTTTGGATGTCTTTAAATGGGACCTCCACGGATGGGATGGAGTGCTACAAGTGATTTGAAGTCAGAGGATTCTAGTTTAAAAGAGATTGAAGTTTTGTACTTCTTTGACATTCCGGAATGTCTCTCCTGAAAAAGTCTCGAACCTTCTGAAATGCACCTCATGACGTTTTAAAACGTGGAATACGGGTGCAAATTACAGAGTTAAAGTTGAAAAGCCGATCTTCGTTTAGTATTAACTAGTAGCATGGCCCGGCGTTGCCCGTGCTTGATTCAAAAATCGTACGACTCATACAGCAATCGCTATCACTTGACTTAAAATATTTTTGCCCTTCCTTGCCTTTAAAGGAGTGCCTTTGCCGTGCTGATGTTGCTACATGCCTTACTTCTTGCCTATCTCACACTGCGAATTTTTTCTAAGCTCTATACTAAAACATTAAATCTGTTACGAAAAAAGAACTAAACAAAATGAACACAAAACGATCAGCTTTAAAAAGGACTCGTAACTGGAAAAACCGAATGAAAAAAGAATGTTAACAACAAATACTTTTTCACACTTAACCCAGTTCTGCGAAATCAGAATCAACGTTGAGTATAAGCAAGCGAATGAGACAATTGGAGTAAAGTGCCATGCAAATTTAAATTTTTCCCACTTGTGACGAATGCAGCTATCGATTTTTTTGCATGCTAGCATGCTAGATAACATTCGTGTCAGTCAGCTGTTGGCTCTCACGCTGGACAGTAGAAAATGGCCGCAAACTATATGAAAACTGCCGTGGAAGCATGAAAAAATCGATTATTTCCACTATCGATGGAAGTTGGGAAATGAAAAGTCGGTCTTGGCCTTCCCGTTAACTTGGAGCATGTGCATGTACATTTTGGTGCAAATCCGTCGAAAATTGCGATCGTGCATTCGTTACACACACACACACACACACACACACACACACACACACACACACACACATCCTGCCTTTTATAGATAGAGTTATAAATTTCGTTTTTTAAATTATGTGTTGCTATATTTATTTCTATAAGAGTTTAGCCTGCGTGTTTATTGGGCAGTCTTCATAAATAGAATTTCTTTATTAGGATCTTAAACATCGCTTTATTTCAAACAGAACCTGACACATAATTGGTCTGTGCGATCAATAATAACGTTATCTTTACGCTTAACCTATCTTTCATTCGAACGTTCCAGGTCAATTAATGCCAATGCTTTACTGATAGTTTCGGTAAAATGTATTTTAATTATGTCTTATTTCTTTAAAGTTATTAAATGTTTAAACGATAAAGAAATTTTCAAATAAGGCGATAAAAACGAATTTATTTAAGATTTCTTACTTAATGGCACGGTGGAGTAATGGCTAGCGGCTCGGTAGAGCCGAGTTAGAATTCCAGTTGAATCCATTACATTCACTTACGCGCTAATACACTTGGGAAAAGTATGAATCTTCTTCTTTAGAATATTATGACTTACCCTTTTTTATTAAATCGAGATCACCCCATGTAAGGAAGTAAAATCACTAAGACGCAATGGGTGTGGAAGAATTAGAAAACAGAAACATTACACAGGAACGGGAACAAAAGAAGAGTAATCAGGATGACAGTAGATAGCGATTGACATTGCATTTAAATTTTGGGAAGATTAAAGTTGACTGGAAAGCATGGAGACACAAGAGAGTTCCATAAGTGAGAATTGCGAGAAAAGAAACTGTTAGCAGGGAATTTACGGTTATATCTAACCAACTCAACTCTAGATTGATAAGATCATGACATATATATATATATATATATATATATATATATATATATATATATATATATATATAAAACAACTAAAAAGTTACAAACTAAAAAAATAATAATGTTTTTTTATGAAAGTATTTATTTATATTTGATATTTCAGCTCGACCTCGATCTGAAGAGAGTTCCATAAGTGTGAATTATGAGAAAAGAAAATGTTAGCAGGGAATTTACGGTTATATCTAACCAACTCAACTAAATCCTGAAGTCACATATATATATATATATATATATATATATATATATATATATATATATATATATATATATATATATAATCGAGTTCACCCCAAGCAAGGCAGTAAAGCCACTGAGACACAAGGATTTACTGGGTGTGGAAGAGTTTGAAAACAAAAACTTTACTAGGGAGCGAGATCAAAAGAAGAGTAATCAGGATGACAGTAGATAGCGATAGCGATTGACATTGCATTTAAATTTTTGGAAGATTAAAGTTGACTGGAAAGCATGGTGACGAAATAGAGTTCCCAAGCAAGATGAACGAGAAAAGAAACTATTATTGGTAAGTAGCAGGACAGACCGGGTTCTATAGCCTTGGATGGCAATTGGTCTACCGCAGGAAGCAATGGCAACCTACTGCAGGAAACAAATCTGTCTCGTCAGTTATGTATCGAAATATAATTACCTAATCGTGTATCACGTATGGCACTTTAACTGACTGACTTGATGTCGCGTAAGAAGCACATTCGACTCAAATATAAAAATTTAATGTTACAATATTAAGGTTAAGATAAGTACAAGTAGTGGTAGTCTAAAGCATAAATAAATTAAAATAAAAAAATGAAACATTCAAATTTCTATAATGATACGGTTAAAGTAATAATTAAGCGACGTAGGCATAATGAGATTCTTCACGTTTTGTGTCCCTAATTTAAATTTTGTTTTAAAAAAATTATTTTTCTACTGACGCCGATTCATTGACAAAGCAAGTCAAAATATAAGTTTTACAAATTGTATAATAGATATATGTCGGCATTTTTTAAATCGAGATCACCACAAGCAAGGTAATAAAATGACTAAGACACAAGGGGTTACAGGGTGCGAAAGAATTAGGAAACAGAAACATTACACAGGAGCGAGAATAAAAGAAGAGTGATCAGCACAGTAGATAGCGAATGACACTGCATTTAAATCTTTGAAGATTAAAGATGGTTGAAAAGCATGGAACCGGAATGTGGTCGACAATGCAGAGAAGTCATTGAAAATAAGGGGATGTTTACCAAATATTAGATTTTGTTGATATTTTGTTCACAATCAAGTATTAACAAGATCGTTCCTTAACTTTTGTCCAGTAGCCTATTTCCTTTGTTACATTTAATCTTTATTTAAAAAAAATAAACTATTATGTAAATTTTTGTAACTTTGTATAATATTTATGCATTACACCCTAATCTTTATTCGGTAAAAATTTCATTGCTAATCATGCATTACTTTTTAAGTAATACACATATTTATGTCTTTGTTGTTTCCGTTCCTTATATTATGGCCGCTACTGTATATATATATATATATATATATATATATATATATATATATATATATATATATATATATGGTTATGTCTTGAGAATATCTGATGACGAGATGCCCAAGATACTAATGTACTGCTAGTTAGATCAGAGCTACAGGTATGGCTAAGATACAAAAACATAACACCCCCGAGCGCTTAGACGTTGTGTGGGTAGAATGGCGATCAACGTGTTTTAGTGGACTCAGCAATTTTCAATCAGCTTGTCTGATCGTTTTCAAGCTAGAGCAAGATCTAAAAGGTCAGCCAATCTAAAAGTGATCTCCTCCCACAATCCTTACTCTTGCTCCGTATGCGGCCTCCTTTGCAAATCACTAGCGGGTCTTGAGGACCACTTAAAATTATCGCAGAAAATTTCATAACTGAATCAATTAAGTCGTCAGATCCGCATACGTCAAAACCGACGGGAGAGTCCATTATTATTATTATGTTATATATTATTATATATATATATATATATATATATATATATATATATATATAAAAGAATTACTTGTACTATTACAAGAAAAATTGAATAGAAACTTGTCAGTCATCTTTATTAAAACTTACATAAAAGAGGGATTATTTACATTATTTACTTTGTTCGTACTGTTGTCGTCATCTTTATTATCATATTCAGGACATTTCGGCCGTTTTACCCCCCGCCCAGCCTTCTTCAGGTGATTGGAATTTCGAACTGAACGAAATAAAGGGTTAAGTTCGAAATTCCAATCACCTGAAGAAGGCAGGGGCATACATGGGCCGAAATGTCCTGAATACGACAATGAAGAAGAAAACAGTCCGAACAATGTAAATAATATAAATAATTAAATACCTCTTCTCAGTAATATGCACAGATAAAAGAGGAATTGCTGCCCAAATATGCAATTATATATATATATATATATATATATATATATATATATATATATATAGAGAGAGAGAGAGAGAGAGAACAGTTAGACTACTCGCACATACGAATTGATTATAGTAATGAAGGCTTGTTCAAGGTACGCCACACTTAGCAATCATCTTCGAATAATGGCCTGGGATATACGGAAAAAGCAACAGGAACAAGATGAATACTAGTTGAAAATTAATCATTTTTTCTTTTGAGAATTACTATGATATTCGATTACAAGAGACTGAGCTATATTTGGATCACACGATGAGATTCCCCCCTTACAATCAACAATTTCTGATAACATTCTAAAAGCAACCGCTCAAAGATTCCATCACGTTTCGCTATAAACGTCCATAAAAAAAAACATTCTACAGATTTAATGTCACCGAGTGTGGAATAGAAAATGTCTTTTGTATAATTTATCGGTTAGCAGAGACATAAACACATTCGCTTCCAAAGCTCGAAGAAGGCGACCGGATTATGGGAAGGGGGATTTTACAACTTCGAGTTCCACAGGTATCTTGGAGATTGGAAAAAATGGCCGTTTCCGATGAATGAAGGTTGCCACCGAAGCGCCTGCCAAATTCTGACAGTTCCGGTCGAATATATTTTCTTTTCTCGTTTAATTTCACAGTTGCTTGGAACTGGAATCGATTAACACAAGACTAGATAGATAGATAGATAGATAGATAGATAGATAATGAGCAAACTCAGATAGATAGATAGATAGATAGATAGATAGATAGATAGATAGATAGATAGATAGATAGATAGAAAATAGGACTAAAATAGGAGCAGAATAAGATGGATAAGTGAATAGAAACAAATATATGAAAAGCAGTGTGAAAATTCAGATAGATAGATAGATAGATAGATAGATAGATAGATAGATAGATAGATAGATAAAAAATAGGATTAAACAGGAACAAAATAAATGGATAAGCGAATAGAAACTAGTATATGAAAACAATAGTAAAGAATCATATGAAGAGATTGAGATAGATAGATAGATAGATAGATAGATAGATAGATAGATAGAAAATAAGACTAATACAGTAATAGAATTAGCTAAGTGAATAGAAACAAATATATGAAAATAATAGTGAATATTCATATGAAGAGATTGAGATAGATAGATAGATAGATAGATAGATAGATAGATAGATAGATAGATAGATAGATAGATATGTGGCTTCCCTCTGTCTTTTCTATAAAAATTTCATGGCATCTGCACGGACGAACTATTTTCACTGGTGTCCAAACTGCATGAATTTAAGCGTGTTACTAGGTTGGCATCTCGGTCGAAACAGTTAAATGCAACCGCCTCTTCTACTCCAACAGCTTCTTCTCTCGCACTTCCCGACAGTGGAACTCCCTTCCTCTTACTTACTTCCCTTATAACTATAATCTTCAAAAATTTAAATGTAATGTCAATCTTCCTCTTCTGTTGCCTTGATCCACGTTCTTCTTTTTATCCTTTCCTCGCCCCCCTCTATACCAAGTCTTTTCCCTCACTTACACTCTCTGTAGCCCCTTGCTTGGGGTGAATTGCTTAAAATAGCTAAAAGCTTATTGTATAAAATAAAAAGAGGGCTCAATGCCAAAATCGACAGGGCCCAAATAAAATATATTGAGTTGGTGTATAATTATCAGGCGTTTTTAAATACTATTTATTAAGAAAATCGCCTGATAATTAAGCACCAACCCAATAATAATACAAGCATATTCGCTACACAGAGTTTCATGCAATGTCTGTCATCATGCCAAACTACAGAACCAACCTATCGCTTAACTTATTGTCCAAAGATGGCAGGTAACTCCTACCCCGATGCGTATTTTAAATTAAATATTTATTCTTATGCCAGCAGGCAGTTCGTTTATTTTATTCAAGAGTTGAGCTCCTATTCGCTTCATGATTATTAATTTTTTCCGTCGAGCATAAATTACAGCCTTTCCCCGATCCGTTATATGATCTTGTTTTGGCCAGTATTTTTATTTGGTATGTACCTCTTTTCCATGCTCTAAAAATAGTAAAAAGCGAAGTACAGCGTTCGTATTTACTGTTGGTCAAACTCATTTACTGATCGCAGTATTGTCTCTTCCATTCACCGTCGGCGGCTCCTACGTAGTATTTGAGCTCTCCACTACTGATTGCCTTAGCTTCGTAGACAGCATCCTTTGCTAAACATGCTTCGTTCATGAGGCATTCTTCTTTTAGTCTACAATTACATCAACCGAGTTCTTCGTTAACAGATCTCTCCATTATGTTTCTATTACGGCTCACTTTTTCCTATGATGCTGGTGATTTTATCCGGCCTTCATGAAGCGATCGTCGATTCGTGTAAAGCTTCGGGGAATTTCAGACTGTACCCTCGATTTATTTAGTCTACTTTGGCCAGATAGGGTTGCAAATATTTGTAAATCCATTTTCAAGAACAGTTCAACAATGTCTAGCGTCTCTAACGCAATGAGTCTGAACCCCCAGGATCAGCATTCGTCTTGCTTTGGCTAACGGCCACATAAAGTTTCCTTACAATCACCGAAGTTAAGCAACGTCGAGCCTGGTCAGTATCTTGATGGGTGACCGCTTGGGAATACTAGGTGAATTCAGCGTAGACGTGCCCAAGTCGAATGCTTCATTGTTCTATTGATTCGTTTTTAACGGCTTATCGACATTTAGCAGGTTATTTTAGACCAAAAATATTTTTGAATCGTAAGA
Organism: Acanthosepion pharaonis; assembly: GCA_903632075.3. Classification (NCBI taxonomy): domain Eukaryota; kingdom Metazoa; phylum Mollusca; class Cephalopoda; order Sepiida; family Sepiidae; genus Acanthosepion; species Acanthosepion pharaonis. The sequence continues at coordinate 1,772,679 of CAHIKZ030005066.1, forward strand.
ATTTTTTTTAGATAATTATTGTTTATTAATACAAGTCTTACTAATTAACCCATAGATGGGGAGGGAGAAGAGGTAGATTTATACCTTTAACAATTCCTAGACATTATCCATTACACCATCCAAGCTTACAGCACCTGGTATACCAAAGCGGGCACCCATCTAGATACTGACCAGACTCGACGTTCATTAACTTCGGTGATCGGAGGAGAACCCGTGTTTAGCGAATAACATCATCTGTTATTTGACGTAAGTAATACATTTTTGCGCTAAGCGTGAATGGCCAGAGTGTTTTGCTTCACTTAAACACTTTTGCGAATGACGCTTATTCACGACACTTCGCAATGTAGAGCTCTGTAAAAACATGTATATAGTTTTTTTTCTTCAAAATCTATAGTATCACAGATAATATTGTATATTCTTTAAAATAATTTTGGCGATAATTAGCCTTTAGCCTTTATTTCTTTTTTCCAGTGGCCGATCAGATTCTAAAATAAATTTTGTCCATTATTCGTAATTTAGCGCGTGTCCTACAAAGTAATCTAGGGATACACAGACTAGATTCAATCTTTTTATTCATGTCTGGCAAAAGACATGATTGGTCTTTTTGTACTTACCCAAACTTAATAAATATGTATAATTTCATTAAATTATTACATTTTTTTCTTACCTGTTTCTGGCGTAAGAATAACATCATAGCAGGATCTATTATTTAAATTCCAGTTGTTTTCTGTCCAGATTCATCCCAAAAAAGCTGTTATCAAAAACATAGATGTAGACGCATAAACAGGACACAAAGAGAAAGAGGATAAAAGAAATATATTTCCAATCATATTCAACACAAACAAATGCTGAAATCAATATTAAAATGAATGAATTCACGGGGTATGGAAAAGCGAAGTCAACAACGCTTCTGTATTTTTTATTCTTTCTTGTTCCTGCGAGGTTTTGTTTGTTTTCAATGAAGCATATATTCTCATTTTCTATTCTGTTTTTTTTTTGTTTGTTTTTTTTTTCAGAAAATTCTGGTATAACAAACAAGAAACTTCCTTTGTAATGTACGTTTTTTTGTATGTCTGTGCGTTGCTACATTGATTCATTTATCATTCGAATTATTATTTATTACTGATTTTATCATCTCAACGGTTGAACCACCGGATGAAGAAGGCTACGCATGAGAGATATGCTACAGAAGGCGCCACTCGAAATTATAACAGTCAGCAGCAGTCCATTGACGTTACATAACTGGGTTCTGTATATTTCATTCCGTATCTGCCGCAGAGGAAGGTCATGAAATCAAGTGTATGGTTCACTTCTTGACAAATTGACGTCCACCTTAAACAAATTCACGCCATCGGCGCTTTCTTCTATTTTGATCTTGCTTCACCTAAAGATAATACAGCAAAGGCATCTATAGAAGGCCATGATCGTGACAACAAAACACGCACACACGGTTTGTTCATTTCTATATTTCTAGTTGCAGTGGAAAGGATAAAATTTCTGACGGTCCGAATGTGGGGTGAGGGACACGTCGCTAACACCATAATGTTCGCTGGTACACACACACACACACACACACACACACACATAGATAGATAGATAGATAGATAGATAGATAGATAGATAGATAGATAGATAGATATAGTTAATGCAACAGTTTTTACATCACTAGATTTGCCACATTTTTGAGATTTCCATTTATTATTATTATTATTATAGTCAAAACATGTGACGAGTCATTACTATCTTTGCGAAACTCAGAGCTAATAAAGTGGAATATTAAAGTTTATTTGTTGCCATATATATATATATATATATATATACAAGAAGACTCACGTTACACATCACTGACCACAAGTCATTCATTTAAAAACACATGGTAACCTGCGAAACTCCATCCGTATAATAGCCTTATTCACACGTAAAAAAAAACTAAAAATAATGGAAGGTCAAATAATAATAAAATAAATCAAACACGGTCACAAAATACTGACCGTGATTGTAAAATTTTAAAAATCCTATAACTCTAAATACCTACATAAAAAAATCCTTTATAATGTACAAAAATAATAGTCAAAATCGCTTGGATATAGGGAACATTTGGATAATTTTTACACACTTTATGCACAGAAAGGAAAACTGTTATACGGACAGAATGAAATAAAGAAGCTTAATAACAGTACCTTGTCTGTCGTTTTTACTGAAATTTGTGGATTGAACATTTAACAGCGTCTACCGTAAACTTTCAAATTAATAACTCAAAAACAAAGGATTTGCGGACATATGCTTATATGGACGGTTTTCCTTGTTATGGTGGGAGGAACCTGACCCCAATATTTGGATAAGTATTTTTGATACCCCCTATATATATATATATATATATATATATATATATATATATATATATATATATATATAGTGAATGCAACATTTTTTCCATCCCTAGTTCCTCTGATAACGTAGTACATATCTAAATTTATATAATGATTTACTTGATAAGATTTACAGGTAGCGTAACGGTTACCTGCGTGGAAAGTGGACTGACTTGTCTGTTACGTTCACTTTCTAACAAAGCCATTTCTTATGACCCAATGTATGGATTAAATAGCTGGGTAGACCATGCTCATGATCCTTATATATTCAATTCCATATATATTATAATTCCGAATTACAAACCGTGGAGAAGGCTACGGTGAACCACTCCCCAATATTTCTCAAGATGCCATGCAAAACTAGAGATAATAATGAAAAAGAGTCTGTGGAAACTGATGTCCATAACTGTTCAAAGTTTAAGAATATTAAGTGTTTATAAATACATGAATCTTGTCTAGTTTTATATTCACAGAGTGTTATATTCCGTGCTAAGGGAATAAATACCTAACACCAGATGAATAATAGAAGAATGGTTTATTGTACGCAACAAGTACAATATGAAATACGGTACAATTATACACACAGGTCAATCTAGTAGTGAGTGTCACGAACTGGGAGGTCGGACGTGCTTGCGTCTTCTCTCTCTCACTCTCTCTCTTACACTCTCTCTCTCTCTCTCCTCTCTCTCTCTCTCTCTCTCTCTCTCTCTCTCTCTCTCTCTTCTCTCCTTTGTCTCCCTCCAGTCTCTCGAAGACAGTTGACTCTATAGGTACTTACTACCTATAGTGTAATCATTCATGGGGATGACTGGTTATTCCACAGAGTATTGAAGATAAATCAGTAATGTCCATAAGTATTCCGAAGAAGCGACCGCGTAGGTTAGCATATAAAGTGTCCTGGATACAAATGACTATTAGTAGCCGGAATCTCAACAATCTCCACTATTCTGATGATATCGTACTGATAGCAACATCGTCGGAGAAAGTCCAAAGCCTCCTTAATGAGATGGAAAGAGTCTGTGATGAGTATCAGCAGAAGATAACCTCCCAGAAGACGATAGTCACGACAGACATTGGATTGGTGAACCAATGTAGCTGTACCTTCGTTGGCGAGTCGTTACGCTGACTCAAATGAAGAAATTAAAGTAACTGTGAACTATCATCGATCAAACAGCAAATAGTAGTTATGAGATGAGGGTTCGGTTCACGGAAACAAATTCGACACTTAGGTCACTTAATCCTCTGTGGAAAAAATATGCTATTCACAAAAGTATTTGGGTGAAGATCCTGAAGACCCCTTTGGGTGGGGCGGTGGCACTGTATATGAGAAACCTAGACGCAGAAAACCACTTATGTTAACAAAGTGGAAATATTGAAGAACTCACCCGAGTCCTGGATTTGACGGGACAAGAGGCGAACCTCCGCGACCTTTTTCTAATATTCTGCCCTGACAACTGCTAAGCAAAAATTTTACCCTCCATAGGATTGTCAGAGCATTCCCTATTCAGTATCAGATTGACTGCAAACCAATGACATCCCCTGATTTACCGTTCAATAGATCGGTTTTTCGCTATGCGAAGGCAGACTGGGACAACTTTCGGTCCTATATGACGGAAGCTCATCTCCCAACCTTCTTCAAATATGCTGCCCATAAAACTGCTGCCCACAAAACTGCTGCCCTAATCTTCGACTGGGTCCTTTCTGGAATGCATTGTTTTATACCCCCTAAAATATTCTAGCAAAAAACAGACAGCCTAGGTTACTCCTGAATGCGCTGCAACCATACCTCACCGGAACCACTAGTTCAAAATCTATTACAAGGAGACCTTACTGCTTTTAGAACAGCCCACAATCGCCGTAAGAGAATTCTGGAATACGCAGTGCAGCTAGGCGAGAGCTGTCCAGACTAGGATTGAAAAGAAACAAATTGGATATCGCAAATTCTAGATTACCAACCAAATTATAAATAGATCCAAAGCAGCTGTGCCCACTATTATAAATGGCCTCGAGGTCGCGACGTTGGGGAAACGAAAACTACAATATATGCCAAGTCAATATATATTCACAAATTATATGCCAAGTCGTCAGGGCCCAGAAAATCAACGGGTAGAGCAAAGCAACGTTGGACTGATAACACCGGAGATTAGATGAGGAGAACGCTCGTTGTGTTACCGGTCGGACTTGGGCAGAAGAGACAGTGAAGAACATTGATACATTTGAAAATAGTCCCCGACCATCTGTAATAAGGACGGGAACAAACAAACAATAAACATAATACAATTTCAAAGTTACTTAAATAGTCCTGCATCTATCTCGATTGGGGGTTTTTTGTTATAAGCGAACTGTGACTTTATTTGAACATAAACTTTAATTGTTAAGATTACAAATGATATCTTAAAGGCAAATCAATATCCAAAATTTCTATTATTACCAGCAGATGGCGCAGTGAAATAAATTTAAAATAAAAATTCTTTATATAAAATCTTTATGACAGGTAATATTAAGATAAATTCTTGTCGTAAAAATATTGATTTTCAGTATTTCCGTTGCTAGATACTTGATATAGTCTATTTTCCAATAAATTATTAAGCAAAACTTAGCTTAATCAATTAAATTGCTGACGGATGTCACAGAAAAGCCGTTCGCCTTTGCAGTCATAGCCGCCGTTATTAGCAAATTATATGCCATCATGATTTTCCACAGAACGTGTCCAATGAAGATTAAAGTGTTCCTGTGAGAAAATGAAATGAAATCTGGTTCTTTTTAAATATTTAATCACTTAATTCAATAATATTAGTTAATTGACTATTGTGAGTCAATTTAATTAAACTCTAAGGACGCAGTGAAAACAAGATTGTGACCGCCATGTTAGAGAAAAATTACATTTGATTCTTACGTTAGGATATAAAACTTGGTACACTGCGAAACAATGTCATACTCCTGACCCAAGAAAATCACTTTCTTGCAAGCAGTAACACTCTATCTTGCAAGCAAGATAGAGGGGTTACTGCATCGAAAATATTTTTACAAACGTTGGGGACGGGTTCTTCACACAAAAAAAAGACAAAATTCTATATAAACATATGCCCGTAAATACTTTGTTTTTGAGTTAAGTTTAAAGTTTACGGTAGACACTATTAAATTTACAATCCAAGATACAATTCCAAAATACATTACCATTTTTTAAGTGAAACTTTTATCATTTAACTCACTACTACAGACATTAAACGTTGAAGACAGACTAGCCACAAATGTGCACGAATGACAAATATAACCTATAAAAATAACGTATAAACAATGAATATATGACTTCCGTCAAGCTAACCGTTTAAATAGGTCATGGTCTGGTCACTCCTCCTCCTCCAATACTAAGTATGATTTAGAGCGATATTAAATTAAACCCTCCCTAAACACTACCATGTCTCTCTAACGACCCCTTTTACACCCTCTGTTAAATTGCAAAAACACTACCCATCAATTTTCATTTCATTTTTGTAAGTGCTATCTGATGATCCGAGTTCTTTAAAGGGGCTCTGGTGAAATAAATTATTATAATGGAACCTTAAAATGGTCTGTTTTTTTATACATATATATATATATATATATATATATATATATATATATATATATATATATATATATATATATATATATATTTATTTATTGTTTTTTATAGATATAAATATTTAAGTAAATACTCTGTTTATAATAAAAAGAGTATTAACAAATTTTCAGCTTGAATGTCCTGTAAATTTCATAGAAAATATCTCCTACTGACCAGACGCTTCCTCTGTAGCTAAATGGTATAGCACGTCAGGCTATATGACGGGTCCGTGTAGGATACAGGTTCGATTCCTGTCGGGGGACACATATTTTCTATGAAATGTCTCGAACATTCAGGCTGGTAAACGATGTTAATACTGTTTATTATAAACAGAACATTACTTAAATATTTGTATCTATAAAAATAACGTAAAAACAATGAATATATTAAAATAATTGCCGGACTTAGTCCAGCTTACAACATATATATATATATATATATATATATATATATATATATATATATATATATATAAAAGTGAACATAGAAGTCAACACTTAGAGGCGACAGTCTGTTTCATGCTATATGCAATCGTCAGGCCACGTGTGCTGTTATTTTTCTCGGCTATTTATATATATACGGGTCAGTGGTGCATTGTGGGTAGTCTATTATGGCGGTTATTTTACCGGAAGTCGTTTATTTATTTATTTGGGTTAAATTATTTTGTTTGTTTTTATTTATTTTTATTTTTTGTTTCTTATTTTATCTATTTATTTATTTATTATTTTTATTTTTTTAAATCGGTGTTTTTATCAACGTAGTAAAAATTTGTTTATATCACTTGTTTAATAGTTTTGTTTTGGTTTGAGAATTTAATTAAAGATATTTGTTCGGTTTTGGGGTTGATTGTTGTAGTTTATTCTAACTATTATGTTGGTAGGAACAGTTTTTGATTTGTGTTTATTTGGGTTGATTATCTTTATTTGTTTTTTTCTAACGGTAACTTTATCGGGATTGGTTTGTTTATTTATTTACTTGGATGAATTTAGGTCAATTTACTTTACTTGTATATTTTCTCTCTTCGGTTTTCGATTTTTAAGTAACATAGTATTTATTTATTTTTTATTTTTATTTTATTTTATTTTTATTCATTTATTTATTTTTTGTTTTTATTTATCGTTATATAACAGTTATAGATATTTTTTTCGTCCGATTTTTTGGTTTGATTTTTTAGTCTAACTAATATTTGGTCATAATGGTTTGCTACTTTGTTTATTATTTACGCATATTCGTCAGAACCTTAGTAAAAAGCCAATTATTTATCACAAATGACTTTCAAATATAGTATAAAAGAACATGTTAGAAATATACGAAATCGATGAATATTTGTCCCTTTTTCTTCATGCACATCAAACAACCTCTTCTTTAACGTATTTTTTTTTGTATATAGCCGCCTCGATGCACACGTTTATAGACGTAGGTAGGTGTGTAGATGCGCAAAAGTCTTCTTTTTTTTTCGTCGTAATTTGATTCTCGCAATACACAAGATCGAACGAAAAATAAAAACGTTACAAGCCCGATACGTAGCTATATATTGAGAATGTAACTATTAGTACGCCTGCATTTCCTAAACCGCTCGAAGCTTAAATGAGAAATGTTTTACTCGTCAAATGAAAGTTAAACCTAAATACTGAAAGAAATTTGCTTAAATGGTTGTGAGTAAGAAAAAAATTACAAAAATCGGTTCGAAAGGATAAGCCAAGTTAAGAATAGAAAGCAAAATATCAACTTGAGTCTCCATTAGTAGCTAAGTTATTTTGGATCGAAGCCAAACGTCTGGCATCGAAATCATGAATTGACTGTGTCTTAATATTTGTCATTTTATTGCTATTTTTATTGTCGTTACTAATCTTTCGTTTAGAAATAAAGGTAACCTTTCCATTTTTATGTCTCTTAAATTCTCAAACTATCTTCAATTCTAAATGACTTACGCATATGTTCCGCATTCTCAAACTTTATATACGTTTTTTAATAGTCTCACCCTAAGTATGACAATAAAGCCACTAAAACACAAGGGATTATCGAGTGCGGGAGAGTATGAGAACAAAATTTTTATTAAGGAGAGAGAACAATAAAAGAACAGGAATTAAGAAGACAGAAGATAACGATTAACAATGCATTTAAATTTTTTAAGATCAAATTTGACTGTAATGCAAGAATCCGGGACGGAGTTCCACAAGCTAGAAGTACGAATAATCTGCTAGCATAGAACGTACGGTTACATCTAGCCATTTCAACAGCAAATGATGCGATCTAGTTGCCAATCTAGAACTGGGCTTAAATTTGTAAAGTCCGAATACCAAAGAAGAAAGCCCATCAGAAGAATTAACATGAAAATCTGTCTATATTTCTGAGATGAGGTATTATGTACACTATTTACATTGTTCGGACTATCATCCTCATCTTTGTTGCCATATTTATTACAACGTTTCAGCCGTTGTACGCTCCGGCCTTCTTCGGGCGTTTGGAATGTCGAACTGAACCCTTTATTTCGCTCGATTGGATAGACTGTTCTAGTTCCTAATCATTGGCAAATTTCAGAAAGTCTTTAAAGGCAAAAAAAATCAATAAATCAATCAGTGTAGAACGTAGAGAACCGATTATAATCGAGAAATGAAAATAATAAACAAGGCTATAAAGAGGATAGAATCGAGGGAACAATTTTGAAAGAATCAACGACTGACTTTAAAAGACGAACTAACTAGATCTGGTAAACAAAAAAAAATACCTTACCTTTTTTCATTGTAGCTTTTATACACGTTTAAATACATTATTTCAGTGTAGCTTTTATACTCTTTAAAATACCCTGTTTCGTTGTAGCTTTTATACTCGTTAAGAATAATTTGTTTTATTATTGCTTTTATACTCGTTAAAAATATCATGTCTCATTATCGGTTTTATAATCGTTAAAATACCTTGTTTCATTGTAACTTTATACTCGATAAAAATATCATGTTTCATTGTAGCTTTTATACTCGTAAAAATACCTTGTTTCGTTGTAGCTTTTATAGTCGTTAAGAATATCTTGTTTCATTGTAACTTTGATATTCGTTAATAACACCATGTTTCACCGTAGCTTTTATAATCGTTAAAATGCTTTGTTTATATTGTAGTTTTCCATACATTGTAACCTTTATTTTCTTTAAGAATATATAGTTTCTCACATATCCTGCCTATGGTATTGTCTAAATTTATTAGTCAAAGAATTTGTCTGTTGTTTCAAGTCATCTTTGAAGACATTTTCAAACACAACAGTGAAATATTTTTTTTTGAATTAGAAGAGTATTGAAAAATGCTAGTGACTTAAGTATGCAGCGAATATTTTGTCTATGTTAACCATCTTCTTAGTGTCATTTTCTTATACTTTCCTTTCTCTATTTCTCTTTGTTTCATTTTCTTAGCTTCTTAGCTTCTACTCTTTTGTCTTTAGTGTTATGGATTCCTATTAGAAACAAAGAGAACGGAACTGCTAATTAATATCATTTTTTCTCATATGCTGAATGCTGGGCAATTTCCTCAGAATCGACGAGGAAACTAGAGACAACTGATATGGGATCCTGCAGGAGGAGGCTGAGAATACCAAGGACAGACCATGTAAGCAAAGAGGAAGTTTAAGTAAAATAGAAACAGAAAGGTCACTTATACATAGAACCAGAGACAGTTGAAAATTCTGGAACATATAATAAAGTAAGAGATCTTAGAAAATCCGAAACTTACAGGGAATATCGAAGGCAAGAGGGACACAGTAAAGCATCGAATAACCTACCCAAGGAGTTTATGTAAATGGATGGCGGAATAGTTGCGTAAAAAGATAGTCAAGAACTTCCAGGAATAAAACGTTGTGGAATGTCATAATATAGAAGAAATTCTTTCTCTGTTTCTCTTTCATTTTCTGTTTTTTTTTTTATTATTATTATTCTTTTCTCGCAAAATTATGATTCTCCAACTTTCCATTCGTCTCCTAGACGCAAACTACAAAACGGATGCACGAAAATCAATTAGAAAGATTTAAATATCTAGAAAGTGTCTCAACAGAAGACGAAAAATGTGACACGGAAATCTGAAGGCACATTAGAATAGTGAAAGATGTCTTTCAAAAGCTAAGCAAAGTGTTAGGTTGGTGCAAAAAATAATGACGTAATAATGTCGTTTTTGACGTTACGTCAAAAACGACATTATTACGTCATTATTTTTGCACCAACCTAATATTAAGAAACAGGTACATTTCTTTAGAAACAACAAAATATCAAAGAAATGTTAAGTAATATCACTTCTCCTATATAGCAGTGAATGCAGGATCATTTCCTAACAAATGAAGTAGATACTTAAGGCAAAATGAATGTGCCTCTACAGAAGGATGCTGAGAATACCATGGACTGAACATATGAGGAGCGAAGACGTTTTAAGGAAACAAAAAAGGACACATACTTCGAATCAGAAAGAGACAATCTAAATCTCTTGGGTGTTTAATGAGGAAAGAAGACTTGGAGAATTCGACACTCACAGGGCATGTTGAAGTCAATAGTGACAGGGAAATGGTGCTAATTACCTACATAATGATCTTATGTAAATGCTTGGTAGAACAAGAGAGATGGCTAAAAGACAAACCTAACAACGATACAAAGGATAGGAAGTTATGTGAGTCATTTTGTCACATCCTGTACGAAGAAGAAGAAGAAGAAGAAAGAGTGGGAAGAACAAGAGGAGGGGGAAGAGGAAAAGAAGAAGAAGAAGAGTGGGAAGAACAAGAGGAGGAAGAGAAGAAGAAGAAGAAGAAGAAGAAGAAGAAAGAGTGGGAAGAACAAGAGGAGGAGGAAGAGGAAGAGGAAAAGAAGAACAAGAACAAGAGGAGAAGGAAGAGGAAGAGGAAAAGAAGAAGAAGAAAAAGAAGAAAGAAGTAAGAGTGGGAAGAACAAGAAGAGGAGGAAGAGGAAGAGGAAAAGGAGGAGGATAAGAAGAATCATAATCTTCCGCTTGGGCTTAATTTTCTTTTAATTTTCCCGATCCTGCTAAGACGCAACTTTTTTCTTTTACCATTGTGTATACCATTTCTCGATAATCTTCTTCTCTATGTACCGTGTCCCCTCAGGCTATCATAGCTCTCCAAAACTTCCTCTTCCTTGTAGCTCTTAATAAACTTTGTCTTTCTGTTATTTCTCGTAAGCCCAGTTCTGCTATCCATTTACCAATGCGTACTAAGTTATGCGTTGTTTTCCTCTGTCCTTTTGGCCCTCTATCTGCCCTGTGAGTATCAGATTTTCCAAACCAACCTTTCTCATTATATGCCCCCCAAAACCGCAACTGTCTCTTCCTGATGTTAAGTACTAGTTTTCATTTTGTTTCTATTTTCTCAAAAACTTCGTCGTTACTCACATGTTCAGTCCATGGTATCATCAGCATCCTTCTGTAGAATTACATTTCTGCTACTTCGGGTCTCATCTTTGAGGAGATTTTCCAGCACTCAATGCCATAAAGGGGGACAGATATCACATAGCAGTTCAGTACTCTTTTCCTTGTTTCTAGGGAATTTGTCTTATTTCTTAGTACTCTGCTTAGCTTTTGGAGTGCTTCCTTGTCTATACCAATAAGCTTTCGGATTTAAGCGTTACTCTTTCCGTTCGCTGTTACACTTTAAATTTCCATACTTGTTTTATTTTAGTATCCCCCATTTGCAATTTGCACTTTGCGTTCATCCTTTTACAAACAACCATGCATGCTGTCTTCTGGCAGTTGATGTTTAGTCCTTTCTTCTAGCTTTCCTTCATGTTGTGGAGTATTTTCACAGTGGAGGCTTGTATTTCTAATAAGTCGTACAAAACGTTAGGAACTTGGAAAATAATAGTCAATGACGCAGCAAATCTAGTTGTGATGGTTGTACCAACCATCACAACTAGATTTGCTGCGTCATTGACGCATTCAAATATCCGAATCTCGACTGACGTTCTCAACACCGTTCTGCCAGACTTGCCACTGCTAATTATTATCTATGGGAGAGTCCATTACCAAAGAATAGGTACTATGGCACAACACTTCACTACCGTCTCTAGGAGTTTTGTAGCTTTCTTTTTATCAACACTGTGTCTTACAAAGCCTTATTTGCTAATCTGTTTCTCCGAAATCTTTAACCTTACGTATAACCATTCTTGTTGTTTATATATATATATATATATATATATATATATATATATATATATATATATATATATATATATATATATATATAATTATTTCACTGTTTTATCTCCAAATGTTTTCTTTCTTTTCATTCGCTTTTCCATTCCTATTTCTCGATTTTTTTTTAAACGCCATTATCTTTTTCTTCTTTAGTTTCTTCATTCTTTCGTTTACTTCATTTAGAAATAGACAAGAAATTAGACGAAAAAATATCGAACTTACGAAATGTTTAGTAAATCGATTTTTATCCACTACCAGTGAAAGAAATTTCGCTTTAAAAATAAACTTGTCAAAGAGGAAACGATTGGTTCTTCTTAGAAAAAGCACTAACTATAAAAAGAAAAAAAGAAGACAAAAAGCAATGCGCTACGAAATAAAGAAAAAATAATAACTAAATAATTGCATTATTTTTTTTAGTTTCTGAGGGGAAGCCATCTTCATTATTGTACATTTTTGTATCGGTTTTAATTCGTTTCTTCATCCGTTTGTCGATTTTTATCACATTTGTAGCCGATCCATTCTTCGTTAAAATAAACATCGAAAATAAAGAAATAACTTTTGCCGAGACCTGAACTTACATTATAAACGTGGAAATCTAGTCTTTCATGCTGACGACAATCGTCTGCTAATCTGAACGATTTTCCTCTTGAGCGCCCCATTTCTCATGACAATGTTTAGATGGCCTTCTCCATCCAAGAAACAACAGATATTGATTAATCGAAGAGTTAGCGTTACTGTCAGTTAAAATTTATAAAAACATTTTCTTAAAATGTTCTTTCAAGAAATTAGACATCCCAAGTGTATTAATGTTTTCCTCTTGCTAGTATTGGTGGAAGTTTTCTTCCTGATCTTTTGTTCAATTTAGTGTTAAAAGACAACATCTTGAATATATCATTATTTCTCCTCCTCGTTCCATATGTAGTTGGGTTGTAAGAGCAAAAGTAAAGTTATCGGCTCTTCACAGTGTCTGGTGCCAGTGGAGTCATCTGTGCAATGTTCTGTGTTCTGTCGTCACTGCCTATATGTGCAAAATGCTCTATCTCCGATAGTGAATACACTTCATCTGTAAATACAGTAATAACAATGATGTAATTAATTATATCCATAGAATAGCTTACGGCCATATCAAATGAAACACTGGTCCTTTTACGCTCATCGAAGTTAGGCAACGTCGAGGTTGGTCAGTACCGAGATGGGTGACAGCTTGAGAATACCAGGTGCTTTAAGGTAGGATGTGTGGGTGGTATAATGGATAATGATTCTGAATTATTAATCGGAATGTCCAGTTTCAATTTCAGTTGGGTTCGTTATATACATTTACGCGCAAATACCTTTGGGAAAGGTATGGATCCATCTTTTCTCGCACCAGTTGTAGGTTAATTATTAAGACTTGTATCACTAAAATTATTATTATCTCAAACAAGCAAACAAAAAAATTTACAATCGAAAAATATTTTCCGGCTTTACAGAACCTGGAAAGGGTTTATAAGCCGTTTCAAGACAATAAATGTCCGGAATCCATTGACCAATCAGTTAGCATTACTTTCGTTGGTTGTTAATTTTCAGCTGAGTCCGGTATTATACAAGATTCCCGAGCATATCGGACGTCCAGTTTTATCATGTAACATTAAGGAAAAAGGTATTCAACGATACTTTTTTTAAGCATTTCACGCAAGGGGTTACGGAAAGTAAGAACAAGAGTATGAGTGGTGTTTGAGAAAAGGATATAGAAAAAGACGGGGTCAGGATCAAGGCATCAGATGTCGATTGACATTACATTTGGATATTAGAAGATTATAGCTCTCCGGGAAGCAAGTAGGAGGAAAGGTGTTCTACAGGAAAGAAAGTGCGAGAGAAGAAGCTGTTGGGGTAGAAGAGGCGGTTAAATTTTACTGATTCAACAGTGAACGGGTGGGACCGATATGCCAACCTAGTAGCACGCTTAAATTCATGTAGATGGGCCACCAGTGAAAGTAGCTCATCAGAGCAGTATGCCATAAAAAAGTGACTGTAGACGAGATGCTAGTATCTATCACATTGCATATCCATCCCTGTATTCATCTGAGATGAACAGCGGGGGCACCAGACCATATATGGCAACAGTATTCAATTCAAGGGCGAATGGTAGATTTGTACATTTGAAGTATGGTCTCAATCGAGTAAAACCTTCTGGCGCGACACAGAGAACCAACTTTTTGCGGTAGAAGAAGCTATTGATTCAATGTAGTTGTTCCACTATCGGGTCATGAAAACATGAGACTTAGAAGGCGTAGAGAGACGCTCTTGTGGAGTTAGGCATCAGCCATATTGATAGGAAACAGGGAAGATTCGCTATAGTGGGTAAATGAGAGCAGTTTTGAAATATTATTAGAACTTCATTCCTTATTTTTTTTATTTAGCTGAATTCTAAACAAGTTTTTTTTTCCGTGCATTGATTGCAGTCGAAATAAATTCTAATATTTACTTCAAATAAGGCGAATCGATTTGTTTATATCAATAAGTCACCAAAAAGCAAGAACGGATACTAAGTAATTACTTCCCACATGAGCAGCAGGCTGGAAACAGCAGAAATGTGGTTCTATAGAAGAATTCTGAGATTACCATAGACGGAAGATATGAGCAACGATTAATCTTTGAGAATATGGTAACGAAAAGGACACTTATACTAAACAGAGGAAAAAGGAGTTTGAATTCAATGGAAGCATAATGAAAAAGGAGAGCTTGGGAAATTTGACACTGACAAGGCTTAATGAAGACACGAGGAGCAGAGGAGAAGCTTGCTTCAATCGGTGACAGCACAGCGAGTTGGAGGGATAATAAAAATCAACGATTTCAAAGAGCTAAAAAGGATAGGAAGTTGTGAAGAGCCATGATTTCTCTCGCTCTGAAGGAACATAGCACATAAAGGGAGGAGTGACCAAATATTATACTTTTTCTTGACTCGTCTTTTTCTCACTCCTTATCACTTGTCTCTTTTTTCTCATATCATTTACACTCACTTCCTTTCTTTTTCTCTCTGTTTCTCTTTCTCTTTCTCTCTCTCTCTCTCTCTCTCTCTCTATCTATCTATCTATCTATCTATTTGTTTCTTCTTTTATCATTATCTCTTATAGCCTTGTCCTCTTTTTTACTTCTTTCGTGCTCTCTCGTTTTTTTTCTTTTACTCTCCTCTCCTTCCTGATCCACCTCTCTCTCTCTCTCTCTCTCTCTCTCTTTCTCTTTCATTCTTTCTTTCTTGTCTCCTATTCTTTTCTACATTTTCCACATCTTCCGCCTATCTCTCTACTCTTCTTCCTAAAAAAACTAATGATAGATCTTGTCAATATAGGAATTTGGTTTCTGTTAAGGGGCTCAGTGAAGCGTGCATCTCCGAAATAGCAAGTAAATTTCCTATATAACTGAAAATGATCTTTCTGAATTCTAACCCCAATTGGGCATGCACGCCATTTTAACTAGTGAGAACTTAATAGGCACCAGACGGATCAATAATAGTAATTAAGAAATTTGAATCTTTTTTTTTTTATGTTCCGTAACAATTTATGGTGTGGGCGATCATGGTTTTCCACAAGTTTGCTCAAATTGTTGACAGAATACCGTGTGAGAGGGGTAGTAAAAAAAGAGCTAAAAATCATAGGAAGTCGTGAAGCGCCATAGTTGCACACGTCCTGAATGGAAACGGTACATAAAAAAGAGTGATTTCTTTTTTCTCGATCTTTCTCACCAGTCTCTCCTCCTTGGCGTTTTTCCTTCATTATATCATTTACACACACACACACACACACACACACACACACAATCTCTCTCTCTCCCTCTCTCTCTCTCTATCTATCTATCTCTTTAATTCTCTCCTCCTTTAATTCTATCTTTCTTTCTCCTTCACTCTCTCCCTCTCTCTCTCTCTCTATCTATTGCCTCTTTTATTCTTATCTGCTATAGCCTTTTCTCCTTCCTTATCTCTTCCCTTTTCTCGTTTTTCACATGCACCCTCTCTCTCTCCCTCTCTTTCTCTCTCTCTCCTCTCTCTCTTTCTCTCTCTCTCTCTCTTTACTTTTACTCTCATTTCCGTTTTTATTTCCTTTCTATTTTATTCTTTTCTGCTCTTCCTTGTATTTTTCCTTTAACTCTCCTTCGCTCATTTTCTCTCTCCCCCTCCTCCTCTTCATCCACCGTCTCTTTCCAGTTAGACTTCTCAACAATTTTCTCTCAGCATCCTTCGTATTCTGAATGACAAGTACTGTGTCTTGTATATATAACCACTTCATTCTTATCATCCTCATCTATGAAAATTCAATCTTACATCTTATTCCACTCCACAATCTCAAGCGTGACATACTTAACGCCCTACTGCACATCTCCTCTGGCACAGTCTAAAACTGGTATCAGCTAAACACCTATTTTTACAATCTTCTTTTTTGCCTTACCTCATACAGTGAAGAGGTTTTTCATCAGTTTATATTATTTTCTGTTGGAAAATACCTGGCGCATACGAGGTCGGATCAATAATCCATTGATGGGGAGAAAGTTATTGATTCAGAGTTTTATATGAATTTCTCAGTTTATATTGTTCGATCTATGTTTCAAATTCCCAACTTAATTATATTTACAAGCAGGTAATTATGTTGAAAAACATATACTGTATGAAAGGAATCCATTTTCATCATTAGGCTACGAACTTATATACTTGTCAGATAGATAGATAGCACCTGTTAGGGTCCCTGCTACGGGCAAATAGTTAACCCCTAAACTGGGGTCAATACACTATGAAAGTGTAAAAATAGGTTTTAATACCAGAGATAATTTTTTGAAAAAAAATATTACGATCAATATGTTTTCGAAAAAATATATTACCAGCAATACATTTTTGAAAAAAAATATATTACCAGCAATATACTTTTAGGAAAAAAAAATTACCAGCAATGAAAAATTTTGTTAGCATTAAATAACCCATTGAGGTTGATATGCCATAAAACAAACCAAACCAAACCAAACAAACCAAACCAAAACAAGCAAACCAAACCAAACCAAACCAAAACAAGCAAATCAAACCAAGCCAAACAAACCAAACCAAAACAAGCAAAACAAACCAAACCAAAGCAAACCTAACCAAACCAAACAAACCAAACCAAAACAAGCAAATCAAACCAAACCAAACAAAAACAAGCAAACCAAACCAAACCAAACAAAGATATCAGTAATATAATGGGCGATATTCTGGACAGATTTTTCAACCGCATTGTTTTTATTCGAATGTTATTTTATTAGTAGTACCCGTGAAAAATTCCAGGTATTTCCTGTTTGAATTTTCTTTTCTTTCTTTCTTTCTCACTACTTACCTCTGTCCCTCTTGCCTTCAGTATGTCCGGAGAGTATCAAATTCTCCAAGCCTTCTTTCCTTGTTACTTGCCTTAGAAATTTCAATTGTCTCTTTCTCATTCTAATTATAAATGTCCTTTTTGTTTCCATTTTCCCTAAAACTTCCACGTTACTCACATGTTCCGTCCATGGTATTCTCAGCATCCTTCAGTAGAACCACATTTATGCTTCCTCAAGTCTCTTCTGCGTCTGTGAGCATATTTTCCACATTTCACTGCCAAATAGGAGGACCAATTTAACATAACAGTTCAGTACTCGTATTTCTGTCTTGGTGAATTAAGATGGGCTACTGTAAATCGGCCATACATTTGTTTGTCATATGCCTGACCTTAGCCAGGGAGGGACATGTCTCCCATGGAATAAACGTAATAAGCGCATCTCTGTTCATGAGCTGAAGTAGAAGGGATCAACATGGCCATTAAGGATTAGGTAACCAAGAAAACTAGGGAGTCACGTCTGAACACTTGGGAACATTCTCAATCGGAACAGACAGCGTCACCAGACCTGATGCAATTTATACTGCAAGTTTGTGAACTGGTTTTATCAAAAGCTGTTCCCATATCGATCACAGTTGGTTGTAAAGCCAGTACTTAATATACACTTATCAGACTGGGTGGTATGAAGGTTATATTGGTTTTCATATATTTCAAACCCAGTATCACCTTGTTGGAGTGAAACTGATAGATAGATAGATAGATAGATAGATAGATAGATAGATAGATAGATAGATAGATAGATAGATAGATAATAAACTGAGATAGACACATTAAAACATTTCTTCGGAGGTAACTTCTGCACAAGCGATAATAAACTGATAGATAGATAGATAGAGATCGATAGATAGATAGATAGATAGATAGATAGATAGATAGATAGAAGGTTATATTGGTTTTCATAAATTTCAAACCCAGTATCACCTTGTTGGAGTGAAACTGATAGATAGATAGATAGATAGATAGATAGATAGATAGATAGATAGATAGATAGATAGATAGATAGATAATAAACTGAGATAGACACATTAAAACATTTCTTCGGAGGTAACTTCTGCACAAACGATAATAAACTGAGATAGATAGATAGATAGATAGATAGATAGATAGATAGATAGATAGATAGATAGCACCTTGCTACAAATGAATTTATATAGCTTTATTCCAACTTTCTGCAACATAAAAACTAAACATCGGTACATAACCGTATAGACAAAAGATAAAGTCTAATTGGAAATCAGATAATCTTCGCAAAGAGAAAAAAAGTAGACTAATAAAATATGCATTAATGTGTGCCAAGTCAAAATCTAAAACTCATTAAAATTAGTAATCTTCGTTGTTCTGGCGTGAAAAAAAATGTCTAAAATGTCGGGTAATTTATATGTTCTTCGTTTGTTCGTGGTTGCGCGTGGTTTTATTCAATAAAGCAATGTGACATCTTTATAAATAGCAAGTCAAAGACGAATAATTCAAAAATAGAGAATCGATAGAGCACAAATTTTAAAACATTTCTCCTAAATCTGACGGTTTTGTGTGTGCAGAAGTTACATCTGAAGAAAGGTTTTCACTGTCTATCTAACGCACATGAAAACCGTTATTTCAGCCTCTGTAATTTACAGAAAAAACAAACATTGCTGGAAACTCTTGTTAAAATAGCATATCGTAAAAAAACATAGTTCTTTTTTTTAAGCATTTCACCCCCAAGGAAGGTGGGGTTACCACTAGCATGCAAGGGGTTACAGCGAGTGAGAGTAAGAATAAAAAGGGGGTATTTGAGGAAAGGATATAAAGAATGGGGATCAGGATCAAAGCATCAGAAGATGTCGTTTGACATTACATTTGAATATTTGAAAATTATAGTTATCAGGGAAGCAGGTAGGAGAAAAGGAGTCCCACAGGCGAGAAGTGCGAGAGAAAAAAAGCTGTTGGAATAGAAAAGACGGCTACATTTAATTGTTTCGATATTGAAAGGGTGGGACCGATATGCCAACCTAGTAGCACGCTTAAATTCATGCAGTCGGGGTACCAGTGAAAGTACCTCATTAGAGCAGTGGCTATGAAAATATTTGTAGAGAAGACAGATGGAAGCCAAAGCACGTCTTTGAGAAAGTGACTGTAGTCGAGATGCCAGATCAGGACCTATCACATTGCATATCCGTCTCTGGATTTTGTCGATGACCTCGGAGTCACCAGATCATATATGACAACAGTATTCAATGCAAGGAAGAATGGTTGATTTGTAGATTTGAAGGGTGGACTGGCGCGACATACAGAACCAACATTCCTTGCGATAGATGAGACTGTTGATTCAGACAGATAAAATATTACTCTGTGATAGAAAATGTGGCACCGAAATCCGAACGTACACTGAAATAACAAAAGAAGCATTCCAAAACAAAACAAAATACTAGTAAATTTAGTGAGAAACAAAGAAATGTGTTGAGTTGCGATCTATATAATACTAAAAGTTTGTGAATGTGTGCATGCTTGCGTGGTGCGTCCGACGCATAAGGATTTATGTTAATCTGATTAAAGTGAATAAAATTTAAACATACCAGCTGCTTATACAGTAAGTATTTTTATTTGAATCTTATTCAGACAATTTTTTAATTAAAATATGTTTATGATATAAGTTAATCTGATTTAAGAGAGTAAGATTTAAAAATACTGAGTTGTTTATACAGTAATTTTTTTTTATTTTAGCTTTACTCAAATAATTTTTTTACTAAATTATTTTTAAGTTAAAAACAGACACAAAGAAATCCCGCTTTGCTGTTTCGTCTAGTTGTTTGTAGAGTAAGTATTTATATTTCAACTTTCTTTAAACAAACAATATTTTAAATATTTAAAGGATATTTTTAAGTTAATCTGATTTTTTAAAAATATCTTAAGTGAATACGATTTAAAACAACGAGTTGTGCATACAGTAAGTATTTTTATTTTAACTTTCTTCAAATAACACTTTTTTAATTAAAATATTTTAAGTTAAAAACAGACACAAAGAAATCCCGCTTTGCTGTGTCGTCCAGCTGTTTGTAAAGTGATTATTTATATTTCAGCTTTCTTTGAACAAACAATATTTCAAATATTAAAAAAATATTTTTGGCATATTAAAAAATATTTTTAATTTAATCTGATTTAAAGTTAAAGTTTATCCCGGACGTTCTATTCCTATTAAATGCTGTAAACAATCAGTAAAACTTTAAACATGAATTAGTAAACCAGACCAATGATGACACGAACTAATTGAAATATTGAACGGAATCATAATAAAATTTACTTTCATTTCAATGGAATGTTGACATTAACTTCAATGTTTTATAATCTGAACTGTCAGTGACTGAACGGGTCATGGATAGTCAGCCTAGTGTAATATAAATTCTGCTATACGACAGTGAATGCGGGAAAATTTACTCACAGATCAAAAGAACACTGGAAGCAATAGAAAAGTTGTTCTTCTACAGAAGGATGTTGAGAATAATATAGACGGTGTGTGTAAATAAGCCCGCAAAAGGGAGATATAATCAAAATCAAAAAGAGACAGCTGATGTTTCTAGAAGGCATACTGAGGAAAGATGGCTTGAAGAATTTGACACACACAGATTATGGTTAGATTATATGAACAGATGTCAGAACGGCAATGCGATTAGTAGTAGAAAGACAAGCATTATTACGGGTTGCAAAGGACAGGATCTTGCGTAGAGTTATGCTCGCCCACGTCCCGAAGGAACACTGCTCATAGGTTTAGAAGAGGCAAAACTTATAATGAGGAAATAAGGCTTGGGACATTTAACGCTCCCAGGAGATGTTGAAGGCAAGAGGGTCAGGGTAAAGCAGAGAATAAACTACTTAACGAGCTGGTGTAAATGGTTGGTAGAACAGGGATTAGTAGAAATTGAAAAAAGTACGTCTGGCGCATATAAAAAGATGCCTTCCAAAAACTAAGGAAAATATTCAGAAACAGGAAAATGTAATATAACTCCTCCTGTATGCCAGTGAATGCAGAACAATTTCCTCAGAGATGAAAAGAAAAATGGAGTCAATGGAAATGTGGTTCTAAAGAAGAATGCTGAAAATAACATGGACGAAGCGAGTAAGCATGAAGTCTTAAAGGAAATGGCAACAGAAAGAATACTTATACTCCAAATCAGGAAAAGACAGCTGAAATTCCTTGGAAACATAATGAAGGAGAGCTTGCAAAACCTAACCTTCACGGAACATATTGAGAGCAAGAAAGACGGAGGAAAGCAGCGAATGGATGGCGACACGGGGATTGGAGCCTTAACAAAGGCAGACAAAAAAGAAGCTACACGTGATAGAAAGTTGTGGAGGACTATGATCGTTTATGTTCTGAAAGGACACCAAAAATTAGATTCATAGCTATTTGAGCATTTAATTTTAATTTTTGCAGGTTTTTGCTTACAAAGTGACTTTAACATTTTACTATTTCAAAAATAAATCCAAATAAAGTTCAGGCACGTTGAATGGAAAATATATTCAAGCTAGAATTCTAATTATGAATTACCACGAGCAAAATATGCATTTTTTTACTGTATTCGATAAATAAAAACT
This sequence comes from Acanthosepion pharaonis, assembly GCA_903632075.3. Classification (NCBI taxonomy): domain Eukaryota; kingdom Metazoa; phylum Mollusca; class Cephalopoda; order Sepiida; family Sepiidae; genus Acanthosepion; species Acanthosepion pharaonis. The sequence goes on from CAHIKZ030005066.1 coordinate 1,794,764, forward strand.
GTAAAAAACAAAAATTTAAACGATTATTTAAAAAGGCTAATAAATTAATATTTTACACCATTTGTTAGGTCATAATTAAAAACAAAAAATAGATAAAAGTTTATATAATACCATAATATTACTGGCTGCTAATTATAAGACAAAATTAAAGACATTAAACATTATAGGACAAAATTTTAAATTTGCTTGTGTAAATCTATGACTAAATGGGTTGGGGTGAAAGGGATGACCAAATGACAAATGATACTACGTGCTACAAGGGATTGGAAGTTGTGGAGAGGCATGAAATATAAGAGTGTTCGTAAAAAAATCATTCTTTCTGAGCTATTCTCGTAAAAATGAGCTACATTATATTTTGCGTTATAACTTCTTGCCTAACAGATATAGAATGACAATATGTCCCATTAAAACATTCTTTCTGAGCTATTCTCGTAAAAATGAGCTACATTATATTTTGCGTTATAACTTCTTGCCTAACAGATATAGAATGACAATATGTCCCATCAAAAACTCATAAAATTCTGAATATACAGAAATTGTTAATTTCTCTAATTTTTCCAACCCGAAAAAAATGTGCCATGTCCATCCAGGATGTGGTTGATCGTGGTTCTTCATAATTTCCTGTTCTTGATAGCTCTTAATAAATTGTGTCGTTTCTGCCAAACATTTACACAACCTCCGTTAGTTGATTATGTCTTTCTTTTCTTTGTCACTCCTGCCTTTAATATACCCTGTGAGTTTCAAATTTCCTAAGTCATCTTTCCTCATTATGTACCCTAGAAATTTTAACTCTCACTTTCTGATGATAAGACGAAGAACCCTTTTTCTTTCCATTTTCTATAAAACCTCGTCTGGTATCCTCGGCATCCTTTTATAGAGCCGCATTTCTTCTGCCTCAATTCTCTTCTTCATCTGTGAGCAGATTACCTAACATTCACTGCCATATAGGAGAACCGATATTACCTACCATTTCAGTACTCTTTTCTTCGTTTCTAATGAAATTTTCCCGTTTCGTAATACTTTGCTTAGCTTTTTGTAAGCATGATTCTCTATCCCAATACGTCTTCGTATTTCAGTTCCGTATTTTCCGTTCACTGCTAAATTACTTCTTATATATATATATATATATATATATATATATATATATATATATATATATATATATATATATATAATTACATCGGTTACACAACCACATGCTTATCCAGACGTCTTACGTTACACCTATCTAATCACAGCTCCATTAGAACCCATTTAAACATACACACAAATTTACCAGACTCCATTAGGAACATACTAGTAGAAAACACAAATATATTAACTGCATCCAACTGCAAAAAAGACTAAAAATAATGGAAGCTTTAATAATAAAAAGAAAAAGCCAACTCTTAACAATATTAACTACGAACAAAGTCACAATGTGCTAACCGTATTCGGAAATTAAAAACATCCCTACCACACACTAAGACATACACAGAAGGCACACACTCAATTAAGCTGAAAAATCGAATCATCCTTGATAATGGCTAAAGGTATAGCCGAAAGCGCTCGGAAATATAAAACATTTGGACAGTTCTTGCACACCCTTTGTCCAGAAAAGAAAGTTCTTGTCAGAACACAAGAAAAATTAAATAAAAAGCTTAACCGTAGTGCTTTGTCTGTCGTTTTTAATGAAATATGCATAAAGGAAGGATTGCTGTCTAAATATACAACTATATATATATATATATATATATATATATATATATATATACTCTCTTGATTTTTCTTTTATCTCCATTTGGTAATTTTCATGTTGGACTTTATTCTTTATTCTGGCAAACATACGTTGTCTTCTTATAATAAATATTTAGTCCTCTCTTCCTGTGTTCATTTAATCGCTTCTATAAGGATCCCTATAATTTAATTTCTCTGTCAAAACTGTGTCATCTGCATATTTAATGTTGTTCTGATTGTGGCTGCCAATAATGAATCCTGGTAGGACTTCTAATTCTCTCAGAATCTACTTACTGTAAAATTTGAATAAGTTCGATGACAAAACGCGTTCTTGTTTTTCACGTCTTTCCATTTTAGTATATTTCCTGAATTCATTTTCTAAGACTAAATGAAAGATGAGCGGGTCTAGGCATAGTCGGGGAATCGAATTGCCTGGCCGCTTATCTTTAAATGTCATGTAAAACTAATGAAAATAGAATTGCTTATTTTTGTTTGTTGGTCTTTTTCATTCCTTTTCTATAATCGTTTCTTTCTCTGTCGTTTTTTCCTCTCATTTTCTCTTCGTGAAATCTCTTCTCATACCTTTTTTTCTCTCTCTCTCTTCCCATCTTTACTGACGTCATATCTATAACGACTTCGTCAGACATTTTTTTTCTTTCAGCCAATTTCGAAAAATATTTCCATTTGTTTTTTGTTTTTTTGAGAATTATTATCGCTAGATACACACACACACACACACACACACACACATATGTGTGTGTGTGTTTGTGTGTGTGTGTGTGTGTGTATATAATTCCAGTCGAATCCTTACATTCACTTACGTGCTAATACCCTTGGGAAAGGTATGAATCCTCTTACTCTCCCTCCAGCTATGGGTAAAATAGCAGGGCAGTCTGGGCTCTATAGCCTTGGATGGCAACTAGGAGAAGGACAATTCTGAATTCAAAACCTGCGGAGGGTCGTTTGGGAACCTTGTGGAATTCGATGCGCCAGGTCTCTGTATTCGTCCCTTCAAAAAGTGCGGATGGTCCTGTACGAGGCCTTCACCACTATAATGAAATCTCATGTGCCGGTGTCGGGCTGTCGGTTTCCTGGAAACTGACCTGCTTGACCCTCATACGTCGAATCTCGACGGGAGAGTCGATTATTATTATTATTATTATATATATATATATAATGGCCGGTTACACTTGTAGACGCCTGCTCGGGCACATTTGTGTTTGATCAACGATCCCAGAGCCAATCTGTGGTTTATATTGCAACATTAGTTACAGTTTCCAACAGTTGGAAGAAGACCATTACTCTCAAATCCTCAGCCATGATGGCTTGTGACTTCGTGCTAATAGAACCAACGACGGCTTATAAACAGTTGCGTCTGCTGAATAGGCTTAGGTCAAAGCCACTTTAAAAAAAAAAAACACCTCACCAGTTATAACTATAACGACTTCATAGAACATTTTTTCTATTAGCCAATTTCGAAAAAAATATTTCCTTCTTCGTTTTCGTTTCCTTTCTTTGATGAAATTCTTTCTTTCTATTTCTTTTCGTGTGATATGAGATAAATTGCTCTACCAAGACTTAATTAAACCTAAAAGTCTCACGGGGACTCAAACGAACAATCCTTGAACCAATCAGCTTGCTTCCCGGACGTCTAAACGAATCATACTATCCGAATGACTGATCGACTGGTTTGAATGTTTGTAGTGATATCAGTTTTCAGCTTTTTTTTAAGCATTCCACCCCAAGCAAGGCAGGAGTTACAGAGATTGGGAGCAAGAGTAAAGAGGCGTGATAGAGGAAAGTATGAAGGGAAGGACGGGGAATAGATAAAGGCATCTGGACATTGCATTTGAATAGTTAGAGATTATAGCTATCAGGGAAGTAAGAGGAAGGTAGTTCCACAGACGGGAAGTGCGAGACGTGAAGCTATTGAAGTAGAAGAGACGGCTACATTTAACCGTTTCGGCAGTGTAAGGGTGGGACTGAGATGCCGACCTAGTTACACGCTTAAATTCATGCAGTTTGGGAACTAGCGAAAGTAGCTCGTCGGAGCAGTTACCGTGAAAGTATTTGTAGAAAAGACAGAGGGAAGCGACGACACGTCTGTGAGAGAGCGCCTATAAACGAGATGCCAGATCAGGACCATTCACATTGCATAATCATCTTTGGATTTTGTCGAGGACCTTAAGACGCTTGTTAAGAAGACATCTCCAATATGATACGGAAATCGTTTTGACAATAATCAGGTCAAACGAGCGGAACGGACTTCAGAAAACTCAGTGGAGAGAAAGCTAAGAGCCCTGGGTTCTTAATTAATTACTTTTTAGCCGAAAGAAGAAAGGGCAAAGAAAAGTTTGCCCTCTATAAGACAGTGACCACTATCTGCCTAAAGGACAGAGGAATGCTCGTCCGCTACGCGAAAGGAAGGAAAACGCCGATTAGACAGTTCACTCCTCAACTCCTCTCACACTTCCTCACTCGCCTGAAGCCGGCCTTACGAGAAGTTTGCAACTAAATAAAATTTATAATTTGATTGCTACAATTTCATCTCATGTTTTTGGGGGATTTTTTTTTTCTTGGATGACAATCTGGTCAAAGAATTATTTTCCTTGTATTAAGTGACAAGCGTTCGGCTGGAAAAAGCTGCACTCTGCGATCGAACCTGGTGTCTGTTCTAAGCTACAAATCTACAGCTTACTCTAACTGAAGATTGTAATAATAGCAAATCATAGTAAATCTCGAACCTCTCACAGACTGACAAGACCAATCCTGTAAAATTTCATAACTTATTTTTCTGCTTCTCCACAAATTATCGAATATCTCACTCACTTATTTACAAACGGAGATTTCATCTAATTCCTTTGACAGAGACAAAAATTAAGAATATCAATTCAGCTATAATAGAGACGATCTCTTTAAAATGTCATGTCTCGCCAGGACGTAGACAACCAGGGCTTTGCAAAGACTTCTTTTATTCATTATCTATGAATTGTAATGACTTCTGGGGAAAATACATTGGAATGATTTCCCGTTGATTTTTTTTTAATTCAAAGTTGGCCTCCTCGAAGTTTAGCTGCCATCTAAGACTAGAGATTACGAGATTTCCTTATTTACCCCATAACTATGCAGAAAAAAACATACTTTCATATGATATCCAAAGGCTTAAGTGCAAATTGAACTCGGTCGCTGATTCTCCTTTTGTCGCCGATATTAGTATTGAAGACAATGCATCGACCTAACTTTCACGTCCAATTTTAGTTCCAGATATTATACTTCCGATGTGCGCTACAGAAATACTAACAGGACATATAATTAGCGAAATGGCCACCTCGACGTGGTGTAATGATTAGCAATGTTTCTCTCACTAAATGAATTACGGTTGACTATTGACTTCGATCGTCACTGAGTGCCCTATAATTTCGGCCTTGTTCTACATCTAAGCAGAAGCTTAGAAAAGAGAAATAGCACTTCAACGTGATGGAATACTCTTCTCTCGCTAGTTCAATTATAGCCGAACTGTGATTTCGATTCTCACTGGGTGCCCCATGCTTTTGACCTTGTGCCACATCTAAGCTACGCTTAGAAAATCATATGGGCACTTTTCGACGTTGGGTATTGGTTTGAAATCTACGCTTAGTCGACGACTATTTATTACTTCAAACGTTATTATAGTAGATACCCCAAATAGACATCCTATTTAATTTTAAACTGTGTATTACATCTATCGGCCTAAATATTCGAAAAATCTTAAAGATCTTCGCTAGGTGTCCCCTACTTTCGGCCTTGTGCCACATCTAAGCTACGCTTAGAAAATCATATGGGCACAAGTGTAAAAGGATTAAAAGTACTATTTGGTCCTATTGGTAAGCTCTTCCGGTTTGCTTTTTGTTTATTGATATACTAGTCTATAATATAGCATTGTTCCCAAGTATGGAAGAAATTTGAACATAGCGGCATGGTAAGATAATAATATTATTCTGTGTCATGTCCTTTCTGTATATGGGTGATAATGGCTTTCTCCAGCTTCGTGTTCTTTGTAGCTCCTAGCAATTTATCTCTTCTTAACATATTATTCGTCCATTCTTTTGTTAGGTAGTTTTTTTTCTCTCTCTATCTCTGTTAAACTCGGTATTTCCTGATAATGTTAAGGACTGCTTCTGTTATATTAGGTACCTCCACGAGATTTCTAAAAAAAAAACAGCATAGCATGATGAAAAAGACGCCAAACTTGACGAAAACAAAATTTTATCGTCTAAATGTTTATGTTATTATTAAGAGCAAAGATCAAAGTATTTTGGGGGTATTTTTTTACATTTTTTTAATCGTTTCTAGAACGTTCGAAATTTTCGTTAAAAATCTTGTTTTTTTTGTGGGGGGGGTGAGTCAGCAAAATTGACCATTTTTTTCCATTTTATAAAAAACTGGAAATCTCACTTTGAAATTCTTTTAAAAATCAATTATCATTTTTTCAAAACTTATTTTAAGAAAATCAGAAATTATAATGTTTATTTAAAATATTTTGAACCAAGCTTAACTTAGCTTCTGCGCCGAAAAGATGTAATATGAAAATAAAACAAAGCAGGTCATAAACTTTCGCGTCACTTGACATGTGATGAATGACATATTGACGGATTCCGTGAGGCTAATTTGTACTACGGAAGGAGAAACGTGAAATAATTTACATTTCAATGAACAAATTATTTACCTCGTTATTTTTAAGGAAAACTTTCAGCGCTCTATTTTTTTTTATTTTTTATTTTTTTGTATTTAGGTTCCACCTTTACGTTTACGATGCTTTATGGAAAATATATTAAAAAGAAATTAAAATAAGACTGTTAAGAGTGATATTAAATTTCATATTTCATAAGAAAGGTATCTAATTAATTTATAGGTACCTTTCTTATGAAATTTTATCAGAAGTGTACATAAAATACTATAATTTTATGTACATTTATTACATTTTACTGTGTTATTTGCATTTCCATTCATTTTATTATTAATTTTGATATTTCATTTATGGAAAAATGTCATAACTGAGATTAATATAAAAATAAGATCATATAAATTTCATAAGATGATACTGATACTTGTGGGTATGCTTCTCAGTTGAAATTGAAAAATCAAATTAACTTCTCCACGTGTGTTTTGCAAAAGTAAAGGCCTTAACAGCAGAGAACAATGCTTAACTCAAATAACGCAACTTAATTGTATTCTGGTTGGTCTTCCGTACTTTATAATTACAGCCCGATTATAAACACAAAATTAGATTTCTTAATTACTGCGAATCTTCTTATTAGTCAAAATGATACAATTTACAACGCGCTAAAAAAAGGAGACTTAGCAAACTGACGCGGCTTTTAACTAATTTTATAATATTTTAACAACTTAAATGTAAAAATCTAATATAATTAAAGAAATAACAAATAATTGTATTAAAAATTCATTTTTCAACGAAAAAATTTTTTGCTTTCATAAAATATTGTCCATATTCATAAAAACGACTAAAAGCAAATAAAAGCATTTGAAATTAAATAATATCTTTGTTTTATTGAGTTTTGTATGTTTCAATTCAGAGCTGATTTTCAGGTGGGGGGGTCAATTAAAAAAAAATGATTTGCATTCCTCAAAGCCTTGTGCTTTTTAACTTTTGTAATCACTAAACCCGATGCGATCGAAGGGCACCCCGAGGTGTTGTAATGGTTAGCAAGCGTGTCACGCTAGAACAATTACGACTGAATAGTGATTTCGATCCTCACTAGGTGCCCCATACTTTTGGCCTTGTGCCACATCTAAGCTACGCTTGGAAAATCACTATTCTTAAGGAGCAGATTTAGGACCATGTAGTGTTTTCAATAAAACATTCCAACCACTTTTATCCGGGTGGGAATGTGTAGTTTTTCGTTGGTGTCGAACGTACTCCAGATTTATAACTGTACGCAAAACTCTCTATTTTATCTTTTATTGAAGAAAGGGTTTCTTCATTGAAAAGCTTCCTTCAGTACTGAGCATAAAGTATGCAGTCTGTGAACAAGACACACTTACTATTCCAGAATACAATTTAATCGGATGCATTCAGGTTGTGGATTCAATCTTTTTCTTCGATATAAAGTGATGCAATCATGGCTCCTCAACGACGATTTTAAGCTCCAGAAAATCGCCAAATTTCATCCATACCAGACCCCTGCACAATTAAAAAATGTGATGAAGTTGATCATCAGAAAGTTGATCGCAGGAAATTAGCTACGGGACGTAAAAGTGTAAATTACTGAATTTTTAGTACACAATTAATAGCCGAATTTATTCTAATGAACACAAAAAATTGGCATTTTGAAAACAACTCGCAGGTCGCACTAGACAGTCTTCCGGGTTGCATAGGACCTGCGGACGCTATTTTGTGCAGGTCTGCTCTATACCGTTACCCAAAAACTGAAAAGAAACTGAAACTTGTGTTCCAGCGAGATGACATTTTCCAATATACTAATTTCTTATGAGTGATCTCATAGACCACCTACTTGAAACGACCACAGCCATATTATTTCTGTCATCTTGAATTACATCCTCAACGCGCGCAATGTTCTTAATGAATGTGGATGCACTACACGAGACTCGTCTTGCCTGCCTGTGAACTCACTAAACCAGACCGATGCCAGCTTCCTTCTCAATACATAAAAACAATAAGGGTACGGTGATTTCCTGTTGAATTTATTGTTTGGGGACTTTTATATCTTTCCAGTGTGGTGCCAGCCATTCTTTTTTTAATTCATACAATTTATTATACTTCATATGCGAATTCTTAAAACGTCTCTGTCTGTAATAGAATTAAAAGCACAAAACGGCTTTGTGCTTACAGTTTTCACAATGTTTTCATCAAAATCGATTTACACCTGTTTCTACGTTACTTATTGGGTACGTTTCATATATAGATAGATAGATGACATTTCGGGAATTTCTCATCCACTTTTAAACCATCACAGATAGATAGATAGATAGATAGATAGATAGAAATAGGACTAAAACAGTAAAAGAATTAGATAAGTGAATAGAAACAAATATATGAAAAGAATAGTGAAAATTCATATGAAGATAGATAGATAGATAGATAGATAGATAGATAGATAGATAGGTGACAATTAATCGGTAGATTACCAAAGAAGAAATTCCAACAGTTTCGAAATTCCATTTCCTCTACTAAAAAGAAAAATATAAGAAGGGAACGACCACAATAAATTTTACCAAACCATAATCAGTGTTACTATTTAAATCTTACTATATATTCTTAAAGATTTCTTTTAAATCTTATGCTTTTCTATGGCAATCATTTTGTAAATGATTACCTTCATTATGTAAATAATTACTTGCCTTTAAAAGTCGAGAACTTTTCTATACTACCTCACAAAAAAAATACAAAGAAACTGATGCATTATTCAATTTTTGTAAAAAGAAAATAACAAATGCCATAAAATATGTCTCTTGTAAATATCTGAATATAACTGCACTAATCAAAAACGTTTATTAGAATTGAAAGATTTTTAGATGACGTCTCCTTTTTGATTATCTGATGTTCAATCATAAAATGAACAATTTTTTTTGACCTTTCAAAATGCATGATAACAGACATACTTTGGTTTTTCATTAATAGATTTTCAACTTCAAATATCACAAGAGAGTAACACGCTATCATATTACAGATTGTGCAAATAGACTCATGTACTGAGAGTGAAAAAATTAAAATTTAGTGAGGAGAAAGGACATTAAGAGAACAGACTTCAGAAAGACAGAAGACAGCAATTAACGTTGCATTGAGTTTTTTTTTAAGATTGTAGGTGGCAGGGGAGGAAGAAATCGAGGGCCGACCAAGATATAAATATATGTAGACATATCAGTTGGTAGACTAAAAGACATGTAAATTTACCAGAATAAAACAGCTGATCGGCCACGAGTTCGAACTCTTGTCTTCTAAACAATCATAGCTAATGCCCGGAAAGATATAAAATAGCAGTGATAAAATAAAACTTCTTAAATAGAGCACACCAAAATTCCTCTTCTCAGTGAATATTCCTGACTAAACTAAAACACTTAAGACAAATATTAATCAACAATAATTATTCTAACTTCTTTTTTCTTTTTATATGCCGTGTCCTTTCAGGACATAGGCGATCATGGCTCTCCACACCTTCTTCTATCCATTGCAGCTCTCAACAAGTTTCTTCTCTCTGCTATCTCCCCCAGACCACGTTCTGTCATCCACCTGCCAAATCCCACTAGGAATGCCACACGCTGCTTTCCCTTGTCTCTCTTTCCCTCTATTCGACCCGTGAGTATCAGATTCTCGGGGCCTTTCTTCCTCATTGTGTGTCCCAAAAACTTCAGTTGCCTCTTCCTGATGTTAAGGATGAGCCTCCATCCTGTCTGCATCCTCTCCAGGAAATCATCGTTGCTCTACGCTCCGCCCACGAAATCCTCAGCATTCTTCATTTCCAACTACATCGTCAGTAAACACAAAATTATTTCTACAAAATATATATGACATGGTAATAAAAATACCACACAACAAAACATCAACTCATTTTACTGCAACCAGATACACAATAATTATAAGCAGTGTGAATTTTCTATATGAAGAATCATTAAACACCATATTTCTGCCGTAAATTCAGAAAAACATATAAAATATATTATACAAAATGGAAAACCACAAACTTTGTTGTCACTGATCAAAATAACACCATCAAAACTAAACTAGCGATGACCAATATAGTGTATCAATTTCACCGCCAAGTTCAAAAACTGTATTTCTTGTCATAAATCAATTACCTATATCTGACATACTACCACTTCCTTGGATAGACGTCTCGTATATCCATTATCAAATCAAAATGTCATAAAAACATTTAGCCACGAGCAAATTACAATTTCAATGAAGGAAAATTTTGTTAGAAAAGACAAATCTCGGAGATATCTCGCCCTGAGAGAGTCCTTGTATATAAAACATCTTACTCCCACTATCAACCTCACCTTATTCAACAATGGTAAATGGCTGTTGAAAGTAATTTTTAACAATAGAAAGATACTCACTTGAATTCTTGCCGCGGTCAATACGCGAAGTTCGAAATAAACTTTTTTACTAGTAATGAAAACAACCCAAAAACACGTTACATTCAAACATGAAAATAAATTAACAACCAAAAAACAAACACCGTTGATAATGGCTAAAGAAGTGGGTGAGAAGCAATTGGGACTGGTGCTCCTGATATATATTTAGAGATCATTGATCAGTTTCAATCACTTTCAACTGCCGACCCATAAAGTCAGAGAAAATCAACACATTCCACGAAAAAGGCTCTATCATATATATATATATATATATATATATATATATATATATATATATATATATATATATATATTAAAACTAGGAAGATAAACCATTTACGCTATCATGGTCTCTAACGCTTTATTTATTTTTTCTGCGGACAACAGAAGTGAGGGGTGAGGCAAGAGTGTGAAAATATGATGGGATGGGGAGTGAAAAAATATATTATACGTACTTTCATCCGAGTTCGTGTAAGCCAAAAATATACGTTTTAGTATGTTTACACCCTGACATGACTTCAGACCTCTCATTTAACAGCTTATTTTGGCCTGGATACGTTAATATTGTTAATTTTTCTTCCTGTCACAGTCTGCAGACATCACTATTATTACTGTAATGCCTGGCTTTCTTCAATATGTTCCAGCTTACATTACCTTAATTCCCAAACATGTTTGGCCAATCAGGTACAATTCCTATGTCTGAAGGATGACGTTTGGTTGTATCATCTTTTTTTCAAGGTGCCTTCAGTACACTTCTCATATATTTTTCTCTGGCCATTTGCATCCTTTACTTCCGCTTTATAAACCACTCCTTCCGTTTTACAAACTCCATGCAGTGGATATTTGCTTTTATCCCTAAACTTACACGTTTTGCTATCAATAATACTTTACTGTACGCTAGATTCTTGGCGGTTTCTCTCTTTAGTGTAGTTTCCAAACTGCTAGTATAGCTGTAACTTTATTGTATTTCTATTAAAAATCTTTTTACAATTCAGAACTCTTAGAGAAGTGCTTATCAAGCAACTGCGTCCCTTTATGTATGTGCTTGATTACACACGCAATGTGGTTGGATCCAGCGTTCACATAACTCAATTTTGTGATGGGATTCATGTAAGGCGAGACGCTGCTGGTTTGTTGATTGAATTCCACATCCAAATGTTGGACGACATTCTTGTTTATATCGACCTCAATTTCAAATTCGAGGCCCTTGAAGAGTTTAAAAATCAGTTTTCTTGTTCTATCATTTACTCTTCAGTTGTCCGGCACTATCATCAGCCATATACGCCGGGGTTGTCTATGTGGACTTTCCCGTTGATCTTATTTCAAATATACCGGCCCATTAATTCTGAAACCTTAACACCGTCGAACAAACATTGTGGAACATCAAACGCGCCTTTGTTTGATTTCTTAAGCCTTGCTTCGCCACTGTGAAATAAAACAGATTTACGACGATGCAAGATTATCTCTACCTGTTCAGGTGGTATAACAACAAAGACCTTAGAAAACTTTAAAGCCTCAGTCCTTTTTCACATATGAATGGATAAAAATCCTTGATGTCATTTCATGAATACATCCCTTTTTTTATTTTTGCCTCCATGTAACCAAGAAATACACTCATTTGTTCCTTCCATTGATTGGCCTGCGTAGCAATTCTTAACAAGTTAACACACATTTTGCAAGATTCCTTGGTTTATTGTACCCAATTTAGTCTCAGTTGGGTTGATTAGGCTAAATGCAGGGTCATAGAGGAATTCATCCTCATAGTCCTTTACAGCTAGAAATGATTGCTTACCCTATGTTATGGGACCTTACCCATAATAACATAATGGACTATTCCATACGTAATAAATACTGCGCCTCAAGAGGAAGCAGAGAGTTCAGTCTGAAGTCTGGAGTGAGGTCCGTCAGGAGTCTGTCAGTCAGTCAGAGCGAGCTAGTCAGTCAGTCGAGTCAGAGGCAGTCCGAAACAGAGTCGCGTTCAGACCCTTACTACAAGACATTAGAATAGTGATACTGGTCGAAACTACATTGTTCTCCCTACTAAACCTGATTGTTCTTACTAACACTTTCTACTTCTCTGTATATATTCCTGTTTGTAATATATCTGTGTTATTTCATATCCGTGTTCGAATTCTTGTTTATTGGTTCTACCTTGGGCCATCACCGTGGTACAAGGACCTGGACCATAACACCCTATTGTATCCGGATCCTGTCATCTATACCCAGCTTAACTGTGATGTCTTTCGCCTTCTCATTGATGCTTTCAATGTACAAAGCTAGTGACCTTTTATAAAACACGGTGACTTCTTTTTTATTTTTTACCGTAAGCCCTTGTGTCCATTTCATATATGTTCCTTGTTTTATCGTCTTTAACTAGAATCTTGTTTTTTTTTTATTATTTTTCTTACTTTGGTAGATAATTGATTTTGGAAATTGTTCTTAATTTTTCTAAATTTAATTTTGCCTATTATACCAAGCATGTAATTTTCAAAACCAGTCAGCTCTTGAATGACAAGAGGGTACCTACTGGTTTTATATTTAAATTTTCCCATGTTTTCCTTGCACTTTACATATTGATATAATAAAAACAATGCTTTCCATCTCATTCTGGCAAGGAATTTTCCAATTTATATATATATATATATATATATATATGTGTGTGTGTGTGTGTGTGTGTGTGTGTGTGTGTGTATATATATATATATATATATATATATATATATATATATATATATATATATATAGTTAAATTCCCAGATGAATTCTGTGGACAAGACAGATTGGTATCAAATGACAATTGGAAAAAATCTTAGATTTTGCCGACGCGTTTCGTCTTCCGACTTTTTCAAGGCAAAAATGAAATCGAAATGTTTTTGTTGTTATAGTTACATTAAAATTCAAAATTAAAAAGATAGACGCTTGTGTCTAAGCCTTTTTTCTGGTTAATGTAAATTGCCTTTATAGTAAGGGATTATTATTATTATTATTAAAAAATAAAAATAAAAAAAATAATAATAACAATAATAATAATCCCTTACTATAAAGGTAATTTACATTAACCAAAAAAAAGGTTTAAACACAAGCGTCTATCTTTTTAATATATCTATAACAACAAAAACATTTCGATTTCATTTTTGCCTTGAAAAAGTCGGAAGACGAAACGCGTCGCCAAAATGTATGATTTTTTCTAATTGTCATTTGATACCATATATATATATATATATGTATATATAACACGTTCGTTATGCACAGACATATTGATTGCACATTTATGTACAAGTATACAAGTACAAATTGGCTGCGATGTATATATGATATGTGTATACTTATGTGTGTTTGGGGAGGGCATATATACATATATGCGTGCGTGAATATATATATATATATATATATATATATATATATATATATATATATATATATATATATAATTATATAAATAATTGTTGTATGTATATATGTGTACAAATATACATTAAAAAGACTATATGTATATACATGTGCATGAGTGTGTTTATATTCATGCACAGAAATACATCAGTGGGCATGTACATGTCTGTGTTCATGTACAAGTATACAAAAAGAGAAATGGATAAAAGAAAACTGGCTATATGTATATGCATAGGTATATATATATATATATATATATATATATATATATATATATAAACACAAATACGCTCTAGTTTTAGTGAACTGATTTAAACACTAACAACACAAAACGCCTCTGATATAGATACAACGAACAAAGAGGCGGAGAGACAAACGCTCTCTTGAGTCTGGACAATGGAGGTGATAAGGTATCTAATTTAATTTGATTTATCGTTGCTACTTATCCTCAGAGATCCCAAGAGATTTTCTCACACATACAGTTTTGTTCTTTCTTTCATTCTAACATGAGGAAGGCAAAAAGAGCTGACACTTTGGCGAAACGCGTCGTTAATAAATTTATATATAGTTGGCCAATGTACATACACATATATACAGATTATAGGTGTAGATATGAAAATGATACAAAATGAACCTGGAAATATTTATATAAAATCGACAGAACCTGAATTGAAGTCCATTTCATTCGCAGATACTGTGTTTCCGATGTCAGTCTGTTATCAAACTATCTTGCTAGAATTCCCCCTGTAAACATCTTCCAAATCTCCATTGAATAGACAGATAAATAGAAAAAGATTTTATCCATGTTTACGATTAAATACTACAGAAGTACGTTGGCTTTAGCATAACATATGGAAAGTAAAATATCAATCACATTCATTCACATTTAATCACGGTTTGCCATCAATTTTCTTTTGGTGTTTTTTTTTTTCATCTTAGGATAAGTGCCATTGTGAAAACGTCATTTGCATCTTAACTCGATGTCAAATATCCCAACCCTAATCTTGATCATTTCCCTCCTTATTTTCCCTTTTTTCATTTCTTAGCTTTGCAATTTTTCATCCAAATTCTCTTCTAAAACCCTTTTTTTTCCTTTTAATCTTAAATCATTATTTCCGCCCGTTTTTGCTTTCTCTTATTTTATCTTTTTATTCAAATTGGTTTTCTTTTGAATTTTTTTTTTCGTTTTCCCTCCTTCCCGTTTTTCCTTCAGCCTATAATTTTCACACGTTTTTACCATTTTTTCCCAATGTGTTTGTTGCACGATACATTTACTTATTTCGATCAACTTCTTTTGAATCCTTTATCTTTTTTTCTCCTTTTCAATTATTCTTTTTTTATTCGGCCATTTTGTTTTTTCTTTATCTGCACTTTCTGCCCACCCGCGTTTCTTTCTTTTTACCTTATTCCCAATCTTAATTACCATATCCTCAAAATTATATCCATAAAATACATGACATCGGCTTAGATAACTGAGTACAAGGCTTCAGTTAGAAACACCTAGTAGAAATATTCTATAAGACTTTACTCCACGGTGGGGCCTCACATGTGGAGCAACCGACGATAGAAAACACACTTCAATAGTAATGGTTTGTGAGGAGTCCACGCATGGACTCAACAACGAAGGACCTAATCTTTGTCTCATCCGGTAAAAGACGACAAAATATGGAATCCGGTGAGCATTTGTAACGATGCCCGAGATTAACTTTTAAATTGCGATTCCGTGAGAAGACAACCGAATTTTGTCATAATTCCTGGCATCTCGGCTTCAGTCACTTTCTCGATGCCGTAACATAGCTTTCCTCTGTCTTTTCTATAAATACTTCCATGGTAATTGGTCTGATGGATTTTCCTCTTTGCTAAGTAAGAACTTTATGAATTTAAGCGCAGTCCTAGATTTGCTGCAAGGTCTCATCATTTTACAGTTGAAATGCCAAGATATAACCGTAAGTTCTATGCTAACAGTTTCTTCTCTCGCACTTCTCGCTCGTGGAACACTTTTCCGGCTTCTTGCTTTGCGATCAACTTTGGTCTTCAAAAATTTAAATGTAATCGTTTTCTTCTGTCTTTTAATTCTTGTTTTTTTTTTTTTTTTATTGTTCTCTCTCCTTAATAGTATTTTTCTGTTATTCTGTATCACTTAGTGACCCCCTTGCGTCTTAATGGCCTTTTGCCTTACCTGGAGTGAAATGATAAAAAAAAGCAATTTTACTCAAATTTGATTAAATCTTAAACGACACCATTTTGACGTGGGCATGGCTTAAGCATCTCAAAAAAAAGAAAAAGAATCAAATAAAAATTAAACATAAAAGAAACAAAATATGTATTTTGATATTGTATTCAACAATTATACCAATACTGTTAGTTTTAGTTAAATGGTTATTTGTTTTAACATTTAGTAACCATTCAAACAACTTTAGTATTCTTGTGAAAACATTAACCCTTTGAGCCCTGACCACCAATTTACCGGTGGTAGAGAAAAATGACGTAATGTCCAGCTACCGGTTGAACGGTGGTATAGAAAAGTGACGTAATACCCAACTACCGGTTGAACGGTGGTAGAGAAAAATGACGTAATACCCAGCCACCGGTTGAACGGTGGTATAGAAAAGTGACATAATACCCAACTACCGGTTGAACGGTAGTAGAGAAAAATGACGTAATGCCCAGCTACCGGTTGAACTTTGAGTAAGCACCTGTAACTATTTTTAAATCTACCATGAAATACTGTATACCAATTATTTGCAAATTTTGACTGGGGAGCTCAGGCAGAAGAGTTAGAATTGTTCAGTAACGCAAGATTCAAAAGGTTAAACAGCCTGAGTACTGGTGAAAATTTTCAGTTGTTACTTAAAATAAAAAAGTAAAAACGTGTACTTAGTCAATTTTTCCATTTTCTTTTTCTTCATTTATTTTCTCTTGTTCTTTTTTTTATCTGTGCCCCTTTTTTGAATTTCTTTCTTATCCTTCATTTTATCTCTCGTTTTTTTTTCTCTATTCATTCTCTTTCTTTTCTTCTGTTAGTTTGTCCTTTTGATGTTGTTTTTGTTAATTTTTTTGTTGTTGTCCGTTTGTAATTTTGATAGGATTATTCTTTCTTTCATTTGTTCTTCATTCTATTTTTTCTTCCGTTCTTTCTTTCTTTTTCATTCTCTCTTAACTTTTAATTATTGTCGTCATTCTTTGTTTTCTTCCTTCTTATTCTATCGTTTCATCTTATTTTTTTCATCTTATTTTTCATCTTATTTTTTCATCTTATTTTTTTCATCTTATTTTTTCATCTTATTTTTTTCATCTTATTTTTTCATCTTATTTTTTTCATCTTATTTTTTCATCTTATTTTTTCATCTTATTTTTTCATCTTATTTTTTCTCATATTATTTTTTTTCATATTATTTTTTTCATCTTATTTTTTTCATCTTATTTTTTCATCTTATTTTTTCATCTTATTTTTTCATCTTATTTTTTTCATTTTATTTTTTCATCTTATTTTTTTCATCTTATTTTTTTCATCTTATTTTTTCATCTTATTTTTTCATCTCTTTTTTTTCATCTTATTTTTTCTCATATTATTTTTTTCATCTTATTTTTTTCACCTTATTTTTTTCATCTTATTTTTTTCATCTTATTTTTTCTCATCTTATTTTCTTTCTCTGTATTCTTGTTTTTTTTGTATGAATTTTTCCATTTTAAATTCTACTTTTTCTTTCTATCCTTTTTAGATTTAGATTTATAGTTTGTTTTTTTGTTTGTTTTTCTTTTCCTAAATCACATCTCTTATTTTGTTCCCATTTTCCCATGCGATTCGCCTTTTCTCCATTTTCCTTCTTTTATTCATTTCCGAGTTCTTTTTTCTTTCGATTTTCATCAAATGACTCCTGGCTTCAGTGTCGTATTTGTTTCTTCATATTTTTGCTCATTGAATTTCTTTATATGTTTTCCCCGTTTTCATTGTCCGATCGATGCAATGCCGCTAAAATACAGCGAATAACACGCTAAGCCAAATAATGAGAGAGTTCTAGTATAGCATAAAATTACGACATATACGTTCTGGTCATATAGGGAATTGTGTATGCCTTCATTGTCGTAGATTTTACAAGTACAAGATATCACTATCAGAAAATAATATTTGAGGCATTCCTCAGAGAAATAGTTGTGTCTTGAATCTAGCAATAAAAACCTCTCTTCCAGTCCCAGCAAACCCGAAGAACTTCTTTTCTTCGTAGATTCAATATGTAATGAGATTTTGAATGATTTTCTTCACGCAGCCAGTTTTGCATGATTTGAATTTAACTAGTAAATAGATTTCCATGACCCAAGCTTCGGTTCAAGGACCAGTGTAAAACGTCCAGGATGGAATTTTCTATCAATGTTGCTAATTGGGATGTGGCTGCCCGAGATCGAGACGCAAATACCCCCACGGTGGATGACTCCACAGTATTCTATTGTGGTCGTTGTTAAAAACCGTACGGATCGCGCATCGGTTCTTTTATCTCTGAGCGGCACTGTGTTTTAAGATAACTTATTTTTCCATTCCGACCACCGCCCTCGACGAAAAAAGCCATATATAATATAATAATATTTCCACCGCCAATGGCTGGCTTGTTTAAAAATGTCTGCCTTTTCTGTGTTAAGGAAAAAATGAAAGCGTTGAAATAAGTAACTAATTTTCATTGTTGTAAATTCATGCGAAATCCATTTTAGTAATTGTAAACTTTAGATACACGTCTCCGATTTCTACGATTTTGCAAACTATAGCGGCGGGAATTTTTTTAATCGACCCCTGATGAAATTGACGAAAGAATTTAAGCACAATAATTTGACCGACTTTGGTAATGATGAAGAAATATTTAAATAAATAATTATAGTTCGCGTAGCGTCGAAAGTGAAACCGGCTAGCCGAATTCAAAGTCTGTCCAATGCTGTTGCATTCACTTTCGCGCAAATACACTCGGGAAAGATATGAAAATAACCGTTCACCCGATCCTAACTATAGGTTAAATTCCAGGGTAAACAGCGCTCTATATCGGTAAGGTGTCAACAAGTCCAAAAGAAAGAAAAGACGGGAAAGTATTCCATTGTATTTACAATGAAAGCGTGACAATTCACAGACGAAAAAAATGGATTCTGTGGAGAATCATGATTGTCTACGTTCTGTTGGTAATTTTTATATATGTAGTAATTACGTAAAAATATGCATTTATTACAGATATATATATATATATATATATATATATATATATATATATATATATATATATATAGTAATTACGTAAAAATACATTTATATATATATATAGTAATTAGTTAAACATTTAGATTGATATATATATTAATTATGAAGACATATGCAATTATATAAATATATACATGTAAGTAATTACGGGAAATATATATATATATATATATATATAGTATTTACGGAAACAGATATATATACAGAAAGTGAGAGAGAGTAATTAGGTAAACATATACATTTTATATATACTAATTACGCTGTCATATATATAATATATATAGTAATTACTTAATCGCAAGTATTTATATATAATAATTCGGAAATTATATATATATATATATGTATGCACGTTTTATGCATATATATATATATATATATAGTAAGTACGTAATCATATATATTTACAAATCATGATTACACAATCATATGTAGAAATTGCGTAAACATGTATTTTTATATATGTAGAAATTGCGTAATAATATATTATATATATATACATAGTAATTACGTAAACATATGCATTTCTATTTGTGTGTATAGCAATTATGTAATCATTTATATTATATATAGTAATTATGTATCCATATAATATATAAGCTAATTACGTAATCAGATTTTATATATATATAGTACTTGCGTAAATATATTGATGTTTATATATGTACTAATTATGTAATGGTATATATTTTATGAAGATGATATGAAATTTGAGAGCTCTCTTGCGTTGAAAACTATATTAATTTCAATATTCTTAGAAAATTCGATAAGTGGATAAGTTTCTACTTGTTTTTATGAATAAATAAAATATATTATGGACACTATTGTCTTAAGAAACAAATTCGCTGAATAATTAATTTTTACAAGAATTGTTTTCATTTTTTAAATATAATTAGAATTATAAACTTTTAAAGCTTTCAAAGTTCTGTTTAATTTTTTAGCAGTCAAGTGATAATATTAAATTCCACGACACGCAGTATTTTAAAAGGAATATAATTTATAACCATAAATCTACATGTGAGGCTTCAGCGTGGCGTAAAAGATAACACCCTAGTCTTATAGAATATAGAATATTTCTACTAGGTGTTCCCTAAATGAATCCCATGTCTTCATTTAGGTATAAACGTGTCAATTTTTGTAAATACGGATGTTCATAGACGGTGTGATCAGAAAATAAGAGGTGGCTATAATAAATTTAAAATTTATTAAAAAATTTCCAACATTTTCTCGGCACGTGTCTTCGAAGGTAAGGTTATAAAGCTAAAGTACCTAAAATTCAATCAAATTAGATTGCATAGAATCTATTCTTAAGCTTTTAAGATTATTGGGTCATTAAAATATATATTAATAAAAGTTTTCAAGTCATTTTTACAGTTATATAAACTTTACTTAAATTTCTCAAACATCAGGCTGTTGATAGATCTGTCACCTTATAGAAACACACACCGCCATGTTAAATATACGTTTCTACAGTGTTTTAAACTAAAAGTAATATATGTTTCAATTCAGATTAATTAAACTGTACATGAATTAGAACTACTATAACGAATCAATAGCTGCATCTACTCTAAGGAAAGTTTTCGATGTTGTTGAAAGAATTTTTTCTTGTCAGAATCCATCTTGCACAATTACAAATTTACCATTCGCCCATGCATTGAATACTATTGCCATATCTGGTTTGGTGCTCCCGATGTACATCTAGAGATTTTTGATAAAATCCAAAGAATGATCTGTAAAATAATCGATCCTTACCAAGCATCACGAATTCAGTTCATTTCCTAGCCGATATGACGTGGCTTCTCTTTTTCTTTTCTACAAATATTTTCATGACAACTGCTCTGACGATCTTTTTTCCCTAGTGCCCCGAATACATGAATTTAAGCGACTGGCATCTAGTCCCACCATTTTACTATTGAAATAATTAAATATAAACGCCACTTTTACACCAACAGTTTTTTTTTTCTTGCACTTCCCACCTGTGGATCTTCTGTTTCCTTGCTTTCCAGATAAATAGAATCCTTAATAATTGAAATGCAATGTCAATCGCCATTTTCTATCTTCTTGAATCCCGTTTATCTTTTGTTTTTGTTTTTTTCCTCAACCATCCCTATTCTCAGTCTTCTCTTTCACTTTCACTTTCACTTCCTGTAACCCCTTGCGTACTATTGGCATTACGACCTTACGACCTTGATTGAGGTGAAATGATTAAAAAAAAATCACTTAATTTTTCTCCTATAACGTTTCAGAAAAGTATATTTTATTTTTGAAAAATGTGTTTTAATAATGAGAATTGCGTTGTGTTGACAGATTTGTCAATATAGACGAATTTTTCTGATTTTCCTGACGAGTAGAAAAAATAGATTCCAATAAGATTAAATTCAGTTTAAAGTATAACAAAGTATTTTTCTTACTGGGAATATAAGACCTACTCTATTAGCTTGGAATTAAAAGTAAAATAAAAACTTCAAGTATGATTCTACATTTTCTAAAATGAATTTTAAACTTGAGGTATCGCCATTTTTTGGAAGTATCTATATATAACTATCAGAAATCTTCATAAAAACTTCTTTATCAGAGATCTTTATAAGAACTGCTTTAATTGTGTGATGCCAACATGAATATATATTATGTATAAGAAGATGGGTTTTTGATTCTAGACACGCATTTAGACATACTAAGTAGCATCTAAAATATATCGTAATTATCTCTGACAAGATAATCATTAACTGAGGCCTAAATGTGTTGGTTATTGTATATGTTAATAATATACTCAGTCAAAACTAATTTTCTCTAATGGTACTCGTTTTCCCCACCAATATACTTTATTTAAAAACAGAAAACACTATTTACATTATTCGGACTATTGTCCTCATCTTTGTTGCCATATTTATCACAAAAGAAGAAGGCCAGAGCGTAAAAAGGCCGAAACGTTGTCATAAATATGGCAACAAAGATGAGGACAATAGTCCGAATAATGTAAATAATGTACATAATACCTCATCTCAGAAATATAGACAGAAACAGAAAACAGATAATTTAAAACCCAAAACCAAAAATAGCAATCAGAAAACACTGAATCGATATATTAATTCCGACAACGGTCAAAATTCTGAGTTCATTTCGATCATTACAGATATTTGACTCGTTTATGTAGAGTTTCTATCCTTTTCCATTGTACGGAATAATTCAATTACAAACGCAACAAAGGTGACATGATGAATTTAATTGGATGAAGCTCTTTAATAAAAATGAAATATATACATTTTCTTTACGAAAACAATAAACACGCGAACATTTCTGTTCTGAAACCAGTCGAAAGCTTATATTTAATGAAATTAAAAATGCAAATTCTTTTGGCATCAAAATGACAGAAAAGGTCGGAGTGTACACAGAGAGATGCTAGTTAGTACTTTGAAATGTTATTTGATATTAAACCTCAGGTAAATGTTGACATCTGCAATCTATCAGGAATCTAGTCAAAAGTTTGCCTTTCCATTTTAAATGAATGCTGGCAGTGTAGTATATTGAAGCTGGGATCAAATAAAGCGACGAGTCCTTATATATAAAAACATATAAATATCTTTATTTTTTAAGTTGCTGCGGATGGGTAGAGGTGGGAGAATCACAGAGGTTAGGATTGACGGAGACAAATCTTCGGTGAACCTCTCGCCAGCCTCTTTGTCCAAAACAAGAATCTGGCCGGTTATATAACATTTGGACACCTACACAACTTTACGTGGCTACGATTTCTTTCTGGTATGTCGCCTATGCAACTTCGTATGACCACGCCTCTTCCGGTATGCGCCCTGTGCGCTCTGTTTTTTCAAGGCCCGGGACACCTGTACGTCCTGTTTATTTTAACCACCAGATACATTTCCTGTTTATGCTATCACCAGTTCCGATTGCAGCTCACACACTGATGCAGCGGAAGTCAGGCCAAATGTCTTTCCTCAACCGATATCCAACAGCAATTTTAATTTCAATCAGAATTTCTAGCATGGGGAGTTATCATTGTTTACACAACGTACATGTGGACGGTTTTCCTCATCTTTGTTGTTGTTGTTATCACAACGTTTCGATCTTTTTGCTCTCTGACCTTCATCAGGTGTGTGCGTGGTGTAACCTACAAGAAATCACGAACTGACACTTTTATTTAACCTACTGTTCTTGTCACCCTCCCCATGATCAGGGATATCTCGTCTAATTCTTATTTTTACTACTGCTCAGTTATTGCTCACCCTGTTTCCACCCAGTCCAAGTACACAATGTTCCAGTGCCCATATCTAAGGATATCACGTCTAGATTTTGCTCAGTTATTACTCGCCCTGTTTCCACCGAGTCTAAGTACACACTGTTCCACTGACCATGTCTAGTGATATCTCGTATAGTTCTTAGTTTTAATGCTGCTCACTTATTGTTCGCAGTGTATCCACTGAGTCCAAGTACACACACTTCCATTGCCTATGTCTAGGGATATCTCGTCTAATTCTTATTTTTACTACTGCTCAGCTATTGCACGCCGTTTCCACTGAGTCCGAGTATTAAACTCACAGTTACTATGTCAACAAATTCACGAACCAACGCTTCAATCGACTTGTCTATTGTCTCGGGGGAATTCCATGTAATTTACGCCGGATCAACTGAAGGTAATACTGATTTTCTAAGCCCGGCTTAGATGTGGCACAAGGCCGAAAGTATGTGAGACCCAGTGAGGATCGAACTCACTACTCAGTCGTAATTGATCAAGACTAGATTTCTAACCATTACACCGCGTCGAGGTGCCCATACTGAGCGTAATAAATGTTAATTTCAGCAAAATATATTTTGTTATTTTTCAGATATTTCATTTAATTTTCATTAGGTTTTCATTAATTATTTCTTTTTTGTTTTTTGTTTTTTTTTGTTTTTTTTTTTTTTTTTTTTTTTTTTTTCGTTTTTTTTTGTGGCTGAAAATTTTACTGTCCAACCCAGTAAATAAAGTTTAAACAAGTTTAAATTAAGTTTATAGACTATAAGTAAAGTAACGGGTCTACTGACAATTGCACGTTTATAAAAATGGCGAATAATTCATGGTCGATAGTGAATTAATTTCTTTGATTGTCTTTGAAAAGTAACCAATAAAAATGTTTTATTATTGACAATTCGATACGATTACGTTACGATAGCGATGGAATAATGGTTAGAGTC
This sequence comes from Acanthosepion pharaonis, assembly GCA_903632075.3. Classification (NCBI taxonomy): domain Eukaryota; kingdom Metazoa; phylum Mollusca; class Cephalopoda; order Sepiida; family Sepiidae; genus Acanthosepion; species Acanthosepion pharaonis. Next base: position 1,819,386 of record CAHIKZ030005066.1, read on the forward strand.
TTGGACTGAAGAATCGAAGAGCCGAGTTCGAATTCCAGTCGAGTTAATTACATTGACTTACGTTCTAATACCCTTGGGAATGGTATGAATCCATCTTTTCTGTCCCGCACCCCAGCTATGGATAAAACATCGGGAGAGAGAACCTTGGGTGGTAATCAGATTAAGAGTAGGAGACTCAGAATTCAAACCAGCCAGAGAGGGTTGGGATCAATCAGGCTGACCTGTCTAAGAAACGCTCGGATCGACTATCGAACTAAATGTGTGTATACATGCGGCTGGAGACCACTTGTGAATGCAAATGCCCACTGAAAATTCTACTATTAGTTTGCGCACCTAAATGAACCCGACCTCTGCTACGTTCGTTTGACGGAGCCAACTGAACTGGTCCCAGGTGAATAAGGAGTACTTAGCAGAAGTTACACCAACAGTGATATCGTATTATATATTACTTAATACTAGTTGCTTACGATAGATAGATAGATAGATAGATAGCTAGATAGATAGCAGAAGTTACATCAACAGTGATATCGTATTATATCAGGTCATCCCATAAGTTCTGTCCGAATTTTGAATAAAGAAAACAAGTGACCAAATGTTACATTTAATTACATATTCAATCAACAATGTATTTTCCCTGATTATCTAAGACTTCCTTCCATCTATTAACAAGCTTGCTAATTCCATTACTGTAAAATTCTTTTAGCTTTGATTCGAAGAACTCACAAATGTCAGTTTTAACCTCTTCCTGTGTTACAAAAGCTGTTTCTTCCAAATGATTCTGTAAGCTACGAAACAAATGGCAGTCTGAAGGAGCAACATCGGGAGAATAAGGTGGATGAGGAATTTTCTCCCAACCAAGTTCTTCGATCTTTTGTGACATGATTCTTGCTATGTGGGGTCACGCATTGTCCTGATGAAACATCACCTCTTTTCGATTCACTAGAGCAGGTCTTTTTTTCCTCAAAGCTTGGTTCAGATGCTCTAAGTGCTGACAGTATATTTGAGCATTAATTGTTGCATTAGATGGTAAGAATTCAAGGTGGATTATTCCTTGGCGATCCCACCAGATTGAAAGAAGAACCTTTTGCCCATGAAGTTCCCTTCTCGGCTGTGGCTGGGGTCCTTCCCCTTTACCAAGCCACTGTCTACGACGCTTAACATTTCGATAAAAGATCCATTTTTCGTTGCCAGTCACAAGTCTATCCAAAAAAGTGAAACAAGTTGGCGAAAATGGAGAGAAGAGATGTCAACTCGGGATTTGAGGTTGTTTTCAGACAATTCATGAGGCACCCATTTTCCAAGTTTAGGAACTTTTCCAAGTTGTTGAAGATGACGATGAACAGTTGTATGGTTTGAACTGAGAACCCCTGCCAATTCCTCAACTGATAAAGCAGGATTTTCTTCAAGGGCTGCTTCAAGAAGCTTTTCATCCAACTCAACTGGACGTTTGGTTCGATCTTCATCTTCAAGGGCGAAATCTCCACCTCTGAATTTTGCAAAACCATCTTCTGCAAGTTCTTTCATTCACACATTCCTCTCCATAAACTGAGTGAATGTTTCTAGCCGCTTCGGCTGCTGAGTTTCCTTTCTTGAACTAATAAAGCGTTATAAAGCATTATGTGCCTCAAATGATTCTTGGGTACTTCCATGTTAGCAGGGTTTTAATCAAACAAAATTTAATTTTATTGTTCTCTGAAATAAAATTTGATCAGTTTAAATGCATCTAAACATAAAAATAATGTTCAGCTCCATTAGACATTATAAAATACTCTATAAATTTCGTTCATTTTAACAAAAAGTTAAAATTCGGACAGAACTTATGGGATGACCTGATATATTACTTAATACTAGTTGCTTAATAGATAGATAGATAGATAGATAGATAGATAGATAGATATTAGGTTGGTGCAAAAATAATGACGTAATAATGTCGTTTTTTTTAACTTAAAGATACGTCAAAAACGACATTATTACGTCATTATTTTTGCACCAACCTAATAGATAGATAGATAGATAGATAGATAGATAGATAGATAGATTACTTAATGCTCGTGACAATATATCATATACACCTATGGATAAAATTATGGGGCAGGTATAGAAAATTTAGAAATATGATTGAAATTCTTACATATATTCGCTGAAAAAAACTATAATAATCATCTCTAATTTGATGTTCCATTGGCAATTATAGTAGGGGAAGGTACTAATAATGATTTATGTTCATTTTTACTTATTTAGCGTAAGTGGCAAAATCATTTATTTGAAATTTAATCTATATTGCTAAATCTTTTCTAATTTTTTTAGTAACACGTTTAATCTCAAATTATAAGTGTTTCTTTGTTGAAAATGTCTCCGAAGAAAAATATTCCTGAAACTAAAAGGACTGAAATCATTACATTGTTCAAAGAGGAGTTATCCCAAGTCAAAATTAAGAAAATGAAATACCCAAGAAATGGTGTAAAAACAACCATTTAAAGGTATAACAAAATCAATTCTTTCAAAAATCGTGATGATCAAGACCGGAAAAGGTTTACAAACTCAGGGGATGACAGATTGCTAAAGACGGTATCTCTAGACGATAGTGAAAATGTTTTCTAGTGTAACCGCTGGGTTTCGAGAGGCAACAAAGTGATATCGACTCGCACAGTGAGAAGATGGTTAGTAGAATCTGGCCTCAAAGGATTTAAATCTAGAAAAAGGACAATTCTGTCTGAGGTTAATAAGAAAAAGAGACTTTCTTTTGTAAAAGAGCATGAAAACTGAACGGCTAAGGATTGGGTCAAAGTTGTTTGGTCTGATGAAAGCAACTTTGAAGTAGATTCCTTTATTAGTTAAAACTAATTTATTGAGCATAATTGATTTTATTACGCTTATTAATACTGTATTTTTATTGAATAGAAAATTATCTCTAAAGTTTTTATTTTTATCAGATTTTACGAACCTCTAGAGTTGTTTATGTTCGTCGAAGTGTTGGGGAAGCATATGATGCTCAATGTACTGCCCCCAACTGTAACATTTGGAAGTGGGAGTGTACTGGTTTGAGGCTGCATGTTGTCTTCCGGGACAGGAATGTTATTCACATGTGAAGGTAGAATAAATTCCATCACTTACA
>CAHIKZ030005066.1:1827500-1845000 GCA_903632075.3 Acanthosepion pharaonis
ACTCAGATCAAGACAACTCAGCATCAGAAAAAAAAGTATTAAGATTAAAACCTTGAGTAGTGAATATTTTTACTTTTTTGGTTTAGGATATGATTGAAATACCGATACTTGCGATACAGGAGGCGATATGTAAGAGACATCGCCCAGCGTGGGATACTCTGCTTTAAATCGTTCCGAAAATCTGAAATCTTTTTTTATTTCCTTATCAATTTTTCTTTCTTTATCAGATACATTTAACTAATCACTTCTTCGGAATAAAGAGGCATCTTCTAACGAAATTCGATCTCGTGTCATCTTGAAAGCTTCTTCCAAAAAGAGGAGATTCTTTGATATGAGAATTAAGTTTCTATTCTTCAGATGCTCTTTCATTATTCCTGATTTCTCACCGATTCTTTTAACAGTCGAAGGGGAATTCGGCTAAATATCCTGTTATAAAAATGCTACAACAGTACCAAAAAAAGAATTCGGAGAAATCTAAAACCTAGGAATTATTACTACTTACTCTCTTCAACTAACTTTTGCTCTACCATCAGATTATTTAACTGCAAGTTTATATATAAATATATATATGTGTGTGTGTGTGTAAAAATTTCAGGTAGAGTATATCTGTAAAAGTCCTCAGAGGACGAATCGTGCCAGCTAAGTCTTAATATATATATATATATATATATATATATATAGGGGAAATTCTATGACAAAGTGGCTTCATCGGTTCTGAAGGACGAAACGCGTCAAACGGCAACTTTATCGACTTTGTGATACATTTTCCCAATATTGTTTTATATATAGAAAAATATATATCGTTATTACATATATTGTTATGGTTTTTGGGGTATATATTACGTATAACTAGGGTATTTATTGCATTAAAAAATACAATTGTGGCACAAGGCCGAAAAGGGGAGGGGTAGAGGCTGGTCTTCACTAACTATCTTATACCTAGCTAATCAGATTCATGACCCATTCATACATTACAATTAACTCATTCACCACAAGAACTTGTCCATCACCACTCAATCCTTCATGCACCATAATACCAGATTCTCACAAGGGGGACCTACCAAAACGCGCCCCAAACCATAAAAATTGGATGATGATAAATATTCTATACATAAAAATCTAATAATGATACAATGAGAGGGAGGAGATGAACCCTGAAAAAACTAAAAATATACACAAAATACTAAATAAACATAACGTATGTTAGTAGGGACTGTCCAACCCTCAAAACAGAGAGGCCGCTGTATTCTGCCCAGAGGACAAAATCAAGAAGCACTCTCGCTAAGGGAGTGGGAAAAGAGGATAAAATATTATACGGACATGGGAAAATGTAAAGCTGATCCAATCGAGATGAAAGGGGGACCAAAACAAACTGGGGAGGCTGGGAATCTCGACTTAGACCATAACCAAAGATCAGCCGGGATACAGGCCAGGAACGACACTTACTCACATTAACTAGGTACACTGAAGCTTGTCTAACCTAACTCGTCTGTCGACCCTGTTCACGCGTCCCCTCCATAAAATGGAGGCTAGCGATCGCTCGAGCACCTTCCTGCGGTCCTTACAGAGAGGAAGTACGGACAACCGATAAAGAATCAGGGGGAAAATGTATGTAACACACACCTCCGCCCTGCCCTTCACGGACAACCGCCGTCGATTCCAAGTCTGACCGGCAGAATCGACCTTTGCACGTACTTCAGACCAATTCTTCTCCAGCTGGAGGTCGGGCCCAAACCACACTCCAAGAATGCGGACAGGACCGTCCGTCCAACCGAAGCGGCCCGGAAGATCGACCCCTTCCAGGCACCTAACCGCAAGCCGGACGACTTGTCGCGGTTTATCTTGGCCCCTGTCACCTTCTCGTACCGATCAAGCGCCTTCTGTACCGCCTCAATGTCGCTGCGGGACGACACGAAAGCAGATACGTCATCGGCGTACGCGGAAACCCTGGCTCGAGACTCTCCAGGCACGGCAATTCCACGTAGGGCCGGACTGCCGGTCTCGTCCTTCAGCCGGCGAAGGAGAGGCTCCAACGCCAAAGCATAAAAGGAGAGGCGACAGCGGACAACCCTGACGAACCGACCTAGACAGCACGAACGCGTCCGACAACCTTCCGTTCACCTGTACCACAGCACTGGGGGAGCGATACAGGAGGCTAATCCAGCGGCAGAAGTTGGCTTCGAATCCAGCGGCCTGCAGGACAGTAGCAAGGTAGCGATGGTCAACCCTATCAAATGCCTTGGACTGATCCAAATTGATCAGCGCGGCTTCTTCGTCGTCTTTTACACCCTCTATGATCGTGCGGATCAGATGCAGGTTGCTCTGAATTGTTCGGCCCCTCACAGAACAAGTCTGCTCAGGTCCCAACAGAGACTCGGCAACTGACTGCAAACGCTCCTGCAGGATCTTGGCCATAATCTTTAACTCTGTGTTTAGCAGAGTTATGGGCCTATAATCATCTAGGTTCCCCCACCACCTTTGCCGTTTTTCAACAGAGTGATCACGCCCCTGGTAATCCGATTGGGGATGGACCCCGACCGAAACCAGTTGTTGAACACTGCTGTCAAAATCGGAACAAAGATGTGCGACAGCCTCAAGTACAATTCATAGGGCAAACCATCCAGACCGGGTGACTTGCCTCTGCCAACCTTCTTCAAAACCACGTAGACCTCGCCCTCCGTAATCTCTCCCTCGCAGCTAGCCGCTTCAGTCGGCGAAAGCCGAGGAAAGTCAGCCAAATAGCTGCGAAACTCCTCCTCACGGAGACCAGGCTCCTTGGTAAACCGGTTCCCGAAATGGCGCAGAAACGCCTCGCACATGTCGTCAGTGGCCCGAAGAGTGTGCCCCTCCGGGGATTTGACTTCACGAATGAAACGATCGCCACCTCGACGGACCTCTTCCCTGTGCAGATCTGCGCCCAAGTTCACAGCTTCGGAAGACATCTTACTTAACTTATGTCTAATTACCTGGCCCATGTACCGCTCGCTATTCAAACGATCCAGGGCCGCCCTAGCTAAGGCTATCTCTAGGGGATCCCCCCCAGCCACCGCCCGGGTGTAACTAGCTTTAAGTGTCTTCACCTTATCAGCTCTATCTAGAGCGAGCCGTTTGCTGAAATCAGTGGTGAAAGACCTAATCCTAGACTTAAGGCGTTCCCACCACTTATTCCCGATAACCGCCCCACTAATTCCCGCTGCACTAATCTAGTTAGCTGCTCCCGGAAGTCCCGCCTGTCCAGTAAAGACAGATTGAACTTCCAGTAGCCAGCCATTCTAGGCCTATGATCTAACGCTACACGGGCACAAACGAGTTTGTGGTCCGTGTAGCCTACCCAGTGGAACGTAGGGCAATCTAACAGATCTATGTCGGCTCTTCTCACTAACATTCTGTCAAGGTAGCTAACCACCTTTCAGAAGGCCAACTAAGAGCCCACGTCCACATGTTCCCCCGGGATGATCGACCGGTATCTATCGACGAGACCATAATCGTCGATCAGATCAACCAGGCTACGATCGTCCCTTCTCCCACCAGCACCCCGCCCCTGTTCAAGTCGGGGTCCAGAATGGCATTCCAGTCCCCATTAAAACTAGGCGCGTTGAATCAACCAGGAACGGCCCCAACCGCCGAAAAACGAGACTCGCTCCTCCTGGTCATTGGGCGCATAAACCGCAACGACTCGGAACGAACCACTTTTCACGGCAATATCGGCCACGATCAACCGGCCCTCGGCATCGGTATGCACAAGGTCCACCTTCGCATCAAGAGTCCGTCTGACTAGCAAAGAAACTCCTCTGGCAAACCGGTCCCCATATGCTGAATAGACAACAAAATCATCCTCCAGCACACACGCATCGGCACTGCAAACAAAGTGGGTCTCTTCGATCGCGGCGACATCCACATCCAGGGACAGAAGGTCCCGGAGCAGGCGGGCAGCCTTACCCCGATCCCTTAAGCCCCTCACATTCAGAGTCGCTAACTTGGTTTCCATTTTTTAGGCCTGCAAAGAAAAAGAATAAGCGCAAAAACCTAAACACATACAGGCCGGAAATCTGCGGGTGAAAGGACCCCGACAGAATGTCCCAGGCTACCAGTGCCTAACTCGGTCGACATTCGACCATCTGGGACTATTCCACCGACGTCCATGGGGAAAGTTAATTTCGCAGCCCTATATACAGAGGGGTGGAGAATAACGGGGACCCTCCCTGCACAGAAGTGCGATAGTTTTTTCAGCTCTGGTGTGCCTGTCTCCAGGATTTTAATATTTGAAAATGCCTCTCTACACTCTTCCAAGTAGTACCATACCTTCAAGTTCCCCCGTGTCCCTGACACAAGTGGTGACACCTGGGGCATTGGGGAAATTGCAGGGGATCTTCGGTAGTTTTGTCCTCCACCATTGTACATTTGAAGAGCGGACCTAGTCGCGCTCTTCTGTGTGAAGACATGTTTTTTCCAGCTCCTTCCTGTCCACCCTACAAATTAGGTCTGGACCAGGAAAGCACTTCTTCTTTTTCCTTTTTCTCTTATCTGGGAGAGGGGAGGAGGGTGACGGTGTGGGCAGAGGGGTGGAAATACCAGGCGGGGTAGCTACAGAAGCTACGGAGGAGGTTGAAGGGGAGGGTGATGAAACCCGAGAAGGGGAAGAGGCACGACTCTCCGTTTGTGGCTCCGCCTGGTCCTGGGATGCTGGTTGGGATTGGGACCCCGATACTTCAGAGCTTTCCTCCTCCTTACTGCCTTGTTTTAGTGTCTCTTCCTCCTTCTTGTTGGAGGCACTAGGAGGAGGCATTTCTTCCACCTCCATCTGCTGCTGCTGCTTCTGCTGTTGAGGTTGCTGCTGTTCTGGCTGCGTCTGCTGTTGTTGCTGCAGCCGGCTCTTTTTGTTGGCCTCTTTGTTGGGACTGGCCGACTTTGCTTTCTCCGCCACCTGCCGTTGTTCCCTGACTTCCGAGGCTGCTTCCTTTGCCGCTGCAGGGTATTCCGGGGGTATTTGCTTCTGCTTCTGCTGTTGCTGCTGCTTCTGTTGCTGCTGCGGCTGCTGCTTCTGCTGTTGCTGTTGCTGCTGCTGTTGTTGTTTGGGAGGTACGGATGCTCCTTTCGCCTTTTTTCTCACTACCTCCGTCCATTCTGTGCTCACTGACTTCTTTCCCTGCTCCACGGGCACCACTGGAGTGGGTACTGATGCCTGATTCTCTTTGGAGGCCGGCTTCTTGGTTGGGCACAACTTCGCCAAATGTCCTGCCACTCCGCAAACCCAACAGCAGGGCCGACGCCCCTCAACAACAACAAAAATTCTCCTATTTTCACAGAGAATTGTGTTGGGGATGTCCTTGAAGCTTTGGCGGTTTAGTGTCACTATGACCTCCAAGTCACCAGTGGCAATCCCGCCTTGCTTCTGATTGCCGACACCCCTCCACAGGTCCATAGCGCGCAAAAAAAATCCTCCCACTTGGTCCTCCGTGATATACAAGGGCACATCATGCAGCAAGATCCTAGTCTTCCTTGTGCCCATGTACTCCGTCTGGAGTTTTAGGGTCTTCGTTGTGAGTGTGCAGCCGGCCAATGCCTTTGCTGCTTCCTCCGTTGGTAGTAAGATGTCCCAGCACGCATTTGACCTGCGAGCCAGGACCTTTGCCCCAATATTCAAAGTTTTTAGGGCTTCCTCCATCGGTTCCCTATTCACTCCCGTGAACTTTTTGGTCTTGATATCAACCGTTAAAAAGGAAATTGTCCTGGTTGCTACCGTCTCCATAACTGACGGAACCGGGACAAGCTCATCTTTTTTAATGAACTCTTTCAACTGTTGCCTTTGAGCTTCGTAATATTCAGGACCCTTGTCCGTTCTCATGGGCCCCCAAGCAGCCGGTGCCGTAGCTGTTGTGGCCAAAGGCTCTTTTTCTTGGGTCACCTCCGCCATTGCGAGAGGGTATTCCCACACAAACAGTTCTTTTCAAACAGATACAAGGACAATCAATGAACAATCTCACTTACTTTTTTTCCTTGACAATGGCAAAAAGCGTCAACTGAGGTCCAATTAATCTGCACAATTATACGAAAAAACGCGACACAGGCTAATATATTACGTATAACTAGTGAGCGAGTCAGAATGACTTATTTCCCTTTATAGTCGACCAAAGGGAGGTTGACCAATCCGAAGCCGCACAACACTATTCATCGTGTATAAAGGCGGCCATCTTGTTTCGTCTACCAGAAGGACCAAAGGTGACCAGGAGAAGGATGAACTACACTCTGCTGTGATATCCACTGCGAACCTTCACTACGCGTTCCTACTGTCTCCGAAATATTCACTGCCAACCCTTGGATTCAATACTCAAGGACGACCGTCATGGAAATGTCTAAATATATATCTCTGTGTGCGTGTGTGTAAAATAGATAGGTTGGTTAATGAAACAATATATATATATATATATATATATATATATATATATATGGTAAATATTGGATTTCGCCAAAAGAGAACTACTTTTTTCTAGAAGATAACGTTTTTAAGGTAAACAATCTTTTTAAGTAAATGCTCAATATCAAGTAATAGGGCATCAGGAGACAAATAAAATTAAATGTCCAACCTATCTGGCCATCCTCCGAGTTTTGCGGAGATAGTATCCACTCCTCATGGGGGGGGGGAGTGGGGCTTAGTATTTATTACGCCTAAGTTAGTCTGGCATTAGGCCACAGTGAACCTGCTTACTGATTCCATTGTGCTATGCTAGGCACATAATTTTTTTTTTTATTATTTTTTATTAGTTTTTGTAAGTTTAACACGGCGTTATAATAGTGACAGTCGAACTGGCCAACTCTTTATCTATATTTCTAAAACAGGCGCCCGAGTTGTATATTAGGTAAGTGTTCACCAATGTAATTTATTTGATAAAAATTTATTTTTTTCAATAGTTTATTTAGCTTATTCTGATACAAAACCACAATTACGTCCCAGACTGCCTAAAACTTACTCACAATGTGAAGCATCGAAATTATACTCAATCGATTATCCGGCAAATACTACCTCCTTTAATCCGGTCACAAATACAAGCAAGCGTTTGAATTTCACGTGGTTGTCAAATTAAATCATTTAATGGTTTAAGACTACATCAACTTGATAAAGTTAAACAACGTCGCGCTTGCTTAATACATAGATGAGTGGAAGTTTGGAAATAGAAGGTTCTGTAAGTTTGGGTGTGTGGGTGGTGCAATGGTTAACGGCTCGGAAATCGCGAAGCCGAGTTTCAATTCCAGTCTGATTCGTTATATTCATTGACTAGCAAATACCCTCCCTCACCAGCTATGCCTTAACTGGATATGTATCAGTAAATCATTATCAACCCTTCCTAAAATTCTTACAATCTATAAGTATTTTCTGTTTTTAAATAACCTGCAATAGGTTGATACACCGTAAAAAAATCAATTAATCATCTTAATCACATGAAATTTACTTTTAATAATTATTTAATACATATTTCTAACTGCCAAATTATGTTACAGATATACGACATATGTAAAATTAGTTTGTCTGAAATAACCCATTAATTCTTACGTAACCTCTGTTGGTCCGAAAATTTTATATGGTTCTGTAATCTAGTATACCGGATAATCGGTGGTATTAAATATATATACAATGACTTTTTTATCACATGGTTGCATAATAAATTAAAGGTAAGTGTGAATCGAATATCTATTAGTTTGTTTATTTTTGAAATGCTTGACTTAGAAAGAATGACAAAGAAAGCATTTGCCATTGTGCCTTTCCAACTGATAGTCATGTCGATAATAAAACGTGATTTTCCCCCTGTTATGCAATGAAATGTTCATTGTTCCTCTCTACGTCTCTTATTACAAGAATCCTTTATTGGCATAAAGGTCTCGGTGACATTATACATTATTACTCCCGCATCAAACAATCTTTATACGTGTCTTCACTGAAACAATCGATCGGTCAGTCTGTTTAATACTAACCGATCGTGCTACCCGCAATTCTGCCTCCTTGCTTGCTTGGATAATGACCATCTACAAATGTGTCCTTCTTACCCTGATTTGTAACAAGCTTATCTTGCAGACTAACTTACCGGCATAGTAATTTCGATTCTAAAAGGGGTCCTCTACACTTGTAAATTTGTGCTAGATTAAAATAATCTTTCCTTTATTATACCCTGTAAACTGGCCCTGCAAATCCAAGAGATTTACCAAATGACAAAATCCACCTCACTTAAACTGCAGGGTACCTAGTAAAAAAAAACTGTAAGTTCAGAAAGAGGTGGGACAACCCTTGTAAAATTGTGACGACTGATGTGATTGAACAATTCAGGAGGAATTTCTGCACATTTCGTCAATCACGTCAGATGTTCGTCTTTAAAAAGTACGATAACTTGATGCTCAAAATCAGAGAGTTGTTTAGTCATACGAGAAGAGCAGAACGAAAGACGAATGTTGTCATCAAATAATCTTTAATTGACGAGTCACAAGATTGAACAGCAATTAATCAATCATAAAAGAACCAATCAGTAATTATGCGACAGTTGAATGATTATTCAAAGTTATGAATGTTCAAGTAATGTATTCAAAGTTATTCAAAGTAAATTATTCCTGAAAGATAAAATTGATATTTTTTTTTTACTGAGCATTCTGTATAACGTAACTCCCAATTATAGACTAGATGAGTGAGTGAACTGGGTTACTCGACTTGAAGGTATTAATAACTGGGACTACCGGCGTCTTTATTCGCTGCTTTTATTAAAATCTTTCGCCCTGTCGTGTACATTTGACTGCGATGCGCGTATATGGTATACTCTTTTTAGACTAGATCTCAAGAGGAGTATAATGGGCATCGTATCTTTGTAGTCTGGTATCCATTTTTTTTTTTTTTTTTTGTTTTTTGTTTTTTGGGATTTTTGGTGAGCGGTTGGTTTGCTGTTTGCTCAAATAAAATAATAATAATAATAATAATAATAATAATTGTAATCCGACCTCTTTTTTTTTATTCTTTTTTCTATTTTATTTTATTTTATTTTATTTTTATATATATATATATATATATATATATTTTTTGTGGGTGGGATTGCTGTTTGCTCAAATAATAATCATAATAATAATGAAGAATAAACCTGTACAAGAATGGAAAAATAACAAATTAAAGGATAAACTTAAAAAGAACGGAAAAATATAACCAAGAATAGACAAGCTCTAACAAATCCTAAAAAATGGAAATCCCCATGAAATGACAAGTACCGAACTTTTGGTTTTATCATTTGTCATCAGTCCATAAAACCTTTTCCAAAACATTATCAATGCTAATTAATAACTCCAGTGAAATTCCAGAATAGATCATTCAAGGTATTACATGTCTCCTTCCATAAACGAATGAAACAGATGATAAAAAATTATAGGCCAATAACATGTCTGCCCATCACTTATAAATTGTTCAAGTCTGTCCTGACGAAATGTACTTTTTTCCTCGATGAAAACAACATCCTTCTCCTAGAACAGTAGGGATGTCGAAGAGGTTCATATGGTTGCAATGATCAACTACTAATAAATAAAAGGATCCTGGAAAATTACAGGACAAGAAGTAGAAATCTCAGCACAGTTTAGATAGATTACCGTAAAGTCTTTGATAGTGTGCCACATAATTGGAACCTTAAAGCTTTGGGAATATACAAAGTATCTTAAGTAATAGCAATTGTCCTTAAATATAGCATAAGACACGACGCATTCATTCATTACAATATAGTCAATCACGACAAGAACTTATCAATCAGCACTCAATACTACATATACAACAATACCACATATTTACAGGGACCCACAACAATCCACAGGAATGATTGCAAAACACTTCCCCTCCCTTGGAACCTTAAAGCTTTGGGAATATACAAAGTATCTTAAGTAATAGCAATTGTCCTTAAATATAGCATAGAACTCTGGAAACCCACATTATACCAGAATCCCATCAAAGGCGCTGCCACTTCTAATTGTTTGAATATCCGACGAAGAATCTTTCAAGTCCCTGTCGCCTTCTGTTCTGCCTGCCTTTAATCGCCCTTTTGCATGGACTAAACAGTAATAACTATGGATACAAAATTAAAAAATTGTTTAATTACCTATTCTACATGGATAATATCATACCCTTTGCCAAACACGACAATGAGTTGAAGTGTATCCTCAGTATTGTACATTTTTTCAATGATGACATCGATATGGATTTCGAATGAGATAAATGTATCAAAATATCATTCAAGGAAGGAGAATAATTACAGGAACACACTCGATAGAACTAGATTTTGTCACAAAGATTAGAGAACAAGAACAGAAAGAAGCTTACAAATACCTAGGAATCAACAAAGGAGATGGAATACTGCATAATCAAATGAATGAGAAAGTAAGGAAAGAATACCACAGGTGTGTGCGTCTAGTATCAAATACCGAGTTAAATTCACGAAACAGAATACCAGTTTTAAACACTTTGGCTGTCACTTTGGTGCAACAGTTTCAACATCCTTAATTGAGCCGTAGTTGACATTAAGCGAATGTATGTCAAAGCCAGAAAGATTTTCTCTTGCCCCTGCATGGATCATTATAAGGTTAATGTTAATCGTCTGTATGTATCCAGATCTGAAGGAGGCAGAGGATTAATTCAACTAGAACTGTCTTACAAAACCACATGAATCAATTTCTGACCTTAGGTCTCTGTTTGGGACCTGAGAGGAAATCTGTATACAACAGAAATCAAAGGAAATAATAATAATAATAATAATAATAATAATAACAACTCGTGAGTCAGTAAAAATTTCACCGTTATTACCAAATATAAAATTGATATTTAAGTGGAACTTGAACAAAAATTTTTTGATGTAACTCTGTATAGTTTATAATATATTCTCGGACATTGTCTCTCGATTGATTGATTAATGAATTTGGAGGTTATTTAAAGCTAAAATATATATTTAGATTGTAAGACTTTTTTCTTATAGATAATAATGACTTAGTGATACAAATCTTACTAATTAACCCATAGCCGAGGGACAGAAGATTCCAAATGATATTTGCGTGTAAGTGAATATAACGAACCCAACCGGAATCAGAACTCCAATTACAAATTCTGAACCATTATCCACTGCACCATCCGCATATCCAAACATATAGTACCTGGTATAATCGCTCGATACAACCATTTTCTCTTTATATTAAATTGTGTCGGACTGTTCCGCATAGGTGCCGTATATTACGCAGGTTGAATTTGAAGAAACACAACATGGCTTCAAATCTGTTTGAAAATGGCATTTGCAGATTAGAAATAAAACCGAGATAATAGATAAGACGAAACGACTTAAGACATTGAGAATATTTACAAGGACGTATAAAATAACTGTAAATAAATCTCTACCGAGACTAATAGAAAATAATAAAGTAATGAAAGGCATATAAAGATAATGTTCTCTCGGAAAATTTCGTTTGGGTTTATCTTATTCATGATAATGAAAACCAAAACGAGGTTGCAACGACTTCCAAGAAAATGAATGTGAATAACAGAAAAAAAATTGCTTTTTATTTTATTTATTTTATATATATATATATATATATATATATATATATTAAGTTTGTCAGAAAATGTTTTAGATGAGTCTCACCCGAAGGTAGATTGATAAGACCACAAAGTCTGCTCAGCAGTCAGTATGGAAATCGAACTTTGTGTAAATTTAATTTCGCGACCGAGATGAACATCAGTGTGTGTTTAGGTGACATCAGAGGCAAATGGATGGTGGAAGCTGATGTAAGGCTTGTCTCAGTGACTAAAAAAAAAGAGATACCAAAAATGACACGAGCGAGAATTTTGTCAAGCACGAACCTAGAGATAACCGCTTTTGTTTTATTTCTCGGCAACCCACGCAATTTCCCTTTTTGCATCAAGCACAAGCACGTCTTCCACTTAGAGCTAAACGAAGTAAACTTTCTTACTGCCTTTTAACTGCCTGTTTTTTTTTTCTTAGAAGGATTATTAAACTGCTGGCTGAGAGTACTAAATTTCTGTTAGAAGAAAAAAAAACTTCTTGCTATTTACCAAAAGGTAGAATACACTCTAACCGTTAAAATAATCAGCGTCAAATGTTAAGGAAGAAACAACCAACAACCTTGAATACTTTTCTTTTCTATCATTCACCCAATACAAAGCCCAAGAGTCACTCAAGATAGAAGGTTACAGAATGAGGTTGTTGTACGCAGATAACAGTTGAACGTAAACAAAGCGGTTAAGATTAAGGTGATCGGGGAAGCACCCTCTTGGGAGTCTGTTTCACAGAGTAGTAATCTTGGGAAGAAAGCTTTCCGAATTGAACTTCCTCCTTACCAATGAAATACGAAGGGAATTAGGATGAATCGACCATGTGTTCGCGATATAGGAGGCACGGGGGAGTAATCGATAACGGCTTGGACTGAAAAATCGGAGAGATGAGTTCGATTTCCAATCGAATCCATTAAATTCACTTACGTGAAAATACCCTTGGGAAAGATATGAATCCGCTTCATCTCTCCCCCACCACCCAGCTATGGGTAAATAGCAGGACAGACTTGCATGGCAACTGGTCTACCGCAGAAAGAAATAGCAACCTACTACGGGAAAAATCTGCCTCATCAGTCATATATCGAAAGATACATGATCGCCTAAGAGTGTATCACGCATGGCACATAAATGACTGTACGTGACTTGTTGGGTATTAGCTGCAAATACATTTCTGTTGCTTCAAGTTTCTTTTTCATCTTTGAGGAGATTGCGCGGCATTCATTGCCATATAAGAGGACATATATCACGTAACAATTCAGTACGCTTTTCTTTATTTCTAACGGAATTTTTCTGTCTCATAATACTCTGCTTAGCTTTTGTAGTTTATCTTTGGCAATCCCAATGTGTTTTCAGATTTCTGTCTTGCATTTTCCGTTCTAAAGACGTTGCAGGCTGTAAAATAATTCATCACTTACAAAGCCAGGTAGACGCGTTTGAAGGCTAAAAAGTAAAGATTGTGCATTTCCAAGGCAGACATTGCAGCAATACTCCATCATTGACCTGATCTGACTCTTGTAAACACAAAGCATAGCAGTACGAGTCTGGTAATTTCTGGGATGGTACAAGGAATAATCGTTCTTCTAGCAGCTTTAGCGGTGGATCGAGTATACGTGGAGTTACACAAGTAACAGAACTGTTCAGCAAACAGAATTGACAAACTTTACAAGAAACAATAACAAGAAAATGAAAAGAACAGAAAAAAAAATAATATAAAGCAAGCAAACTATAAATGTAATGCAAATTTCACACACGAAGGATTGGGATTGATACACAAAAGCAAATTCGGACAAGCGAACGTGGCGTTCTGAGTTCAAGACCAGACAGACTAGGACTGAGTCAGATGAAACCAAGAACCTGTTTATTTTATTGGCTAGAAAAAATCCCAACATGCATTTGTGTGCTTCTGCCTATAAAGGGGAGGGGAAATGTTTTGCAATCATTCCTTTGGATTGTTGTGGGTCCCTGTAAATATGTGGTATTGTTGTATACGTAGGATTGAGTGGTGATGGATAAGTTCTTGTCGTGATTGGCTATATAGTAATGAATGAATGGGTCGTGTCTTATTAACTAGGACTAGGATAGTCAGTGAAAAACAGCTATTCCCCACATCTCTTTGGCCTTGTGTCACAGATTCTTATATAAAAAGGAAGAAATGTACATTCCTGGGTAGTGAAAGGCTGCCCCACCATTGCACTAGAGGGTAGGGATCGGTAGTTATACCGATGCCAGCGCAACTGACGGATGCGGGAACTGGGACATTTTTGTTCTTGCCCCGAGCGTGTACACTCGGGACAAGGACAAAACATAAAACCCGACCTTGTGTGGCATCTTGTCTCAGTGTTGAGCCAGGGGTAAATAAAACATTCCTAGGAATCGGAACTAAGAATATATGAGTTTCGATTGTGTTTTGGGATGAACTTGTGTCCCAATAGATGACTGGAAAGAATGAAGGACCTAATCTGCCATGATTAAACGTTACGAGCTTAGTTTTGACAGGATGGAACGTTACAAACAGTTTCCTCCCATTTAGAATTTGAGCGAACTCAGAGATCAAACTCTGATCATCTAGATTCTATTAATCGAATCAATAGCTCAATCTAAGAAAAGTTGAGTCACTGTCGTTCAAGAATTTTATTTTCTCGTCAGAGTCCATCTTGCATATTTACAAACCCACCATTCGTCTGTGCATTGAATACTGTTGCTATACTTGGTCTGCTGCTCCTGTTATTCATCTCAAGGTTCTTGATAAAATCCAAAGAAGGATCTGTAATGTAATTTGATCCTGACTTAGCATCTACATTCCCCTCTGTCTTTTCTACAAATATTTTCATGGCTACTTCTCTGACAAGTTTTTTTTTCCTGGTGCCGCGACTACGTGAATTTAATCGTGCTACTAGATTGGCATCTAGATCCAACCTTTTTACTCTTGAAATAGTTAAATGTGACCGCCATTTCTACTCCAACATTTTCTTTTCTCGCACTTCTCGGTTGTGGAAATCACTTCCGTTTACTTGCTTCTCTGATAAATACAATCTTCAAAAACTTAAATGCAACATCAATAGTCATCTTCTATCTTCTTGAATCTAGTTCATCTTTTGTCCTTTCCTCAATCCTCCCTACATGCAGTCTTTTCTCTCACTTTCCCTCTTGCAATCCCCTGCGTGTTAGTGGCGTTGGAGTAAAATGATTAAAAATACCCCTCGGGCTTCAAAGGCTGTATTAATAACGATATTCATAAATCTAAACGATAGGAAGGACTTGATAATTGCAAAGTCTCTTCCAGATACCATAGCTGGAGAGTTTATGTAACACCCTCATGCCACAACTTGCCTTTGAGATATATATCTAAGAAGATTGCTCTCGTGATGATGAATTTAACATGGAGTTCCTCGCTGATTGTGTGAAATAATACCAGTGGACCTAGAGGAGTGAAACCATACTGCATTTTTGCTGAAGATTTTGCTTCCGGTGAGGTGTTCAAAAACCTTCTTGTTGTTAAAGTTTACTGATTAGCTGATGACTCTAAGAAAGCTGATGGTGTGATATAGCGATTTTTTAAGCATAAGCTAGGATGTGGCACAAGGCCGAAAGTAAGGGTGCACACAGTGAGAACCGAACTCGGTGCCCAACTGAGGCGAGGATGAGCTCTCAGCCGCATTCTTGAAAAAACAGTGTACACTTCTTATATATATATATATATATATATATATATATATATATATATATATATATATATAGTGTATACTTATTGGCTCCTGAAAAATTAATTTCAGTTGAGCTCTCTGGGGAGGAGATGTGGGTTTGCAAACAGTGACTATTATAGCTAATATAGCGAGACTCTTCACGAAAAGCGAATTGAGTCACTGTCGGTCACTGGGCGTGTTTTTAAAAATATATACGCTAAAATCACCCCTGCCGACGGCTTAGTGGTAGAATCCCCGACTGACACCAATTCAGTCGGGTTTCGATCCTAGCTAGAGGCAACCGGATATCTAGCCACACTGATGATTTGTGAAACAGCGAAACAGTCTGTCTGTGGATGACGTTATATATATATATATATATATATATATATATATATATATATATATATATATATATATATATTATCATTTCTTCTTCAGGCAACGGTTAAGCAACTTTACCAAAACTGGAGATAATACCGGGTCCAAATTAATGCCAACCACAGACATTTTCTCGGGAATAGCGGCCTTTGTAGAGTCAAAGCCTTTGATGAGTATGGGAGTTTACCTTTCCATGATAGAGAATGTCACAAAATATGTGCTCCGTGAAAAGGCGGAAGACAGGTTGAGGATGGCCCTTGTCGTCTAAGGTGGTGTTAGAAGCAAAGTTCATTACAAAGAGTGCATCCTTATCCGACGAGAATGAGATAACCCAGAGTCATTTATAATAGTAGGCACACAACTTTGCCTCTGCTGAGAATTTGTTCTAAGGAGCTTTTCTTCCTTGTAACTCGACCCCATGAATTTAAGCGGGCTATTAGATTGGCAACTAGGTCTCACCGTTTTACGATTGAAATAGCTAGATGCAACTGTATACTCCATTGTGATAGTTTATTTTCTCGCACATCTCGATTGTGAAACACCCTTCCGATTCCTTACTTCCCTGCCAATTTTCAGTTCTGTATGCAGCAGATGTTCTTCTATACTGTTCCCTATGATAGATACGAATCCCATCTGTAAGACGAGTCTTTGATATAACGGATGCTAGTCTAAACAGTCGAACGATGCTAATGGATGCTAAACTAAGCAGTCAAAAAGCCTTTAATTAAAAACAGCAATAAACGATTAAAAACTTGGTAAAGCTTAATAATAATAATAATAATAATGCGGGTTCTTTAATGTGGAAATTCTTTGTTTCCTTTAAAGAATGAATATGTCTCATAATTGTGTTTAATGTTACATCCACAGCTTGAGTGGAGGCAGAAGCAAAAAAAAAATCTCCAGTTCCTCTGTCATTTTTTTTTTAATGTAATGGTATAATACTGAGTTAGAATTGTAATCTCCAGACACCAAGCACATCTGCTTCAGTTTCCTTTTCTGTCTTTCCCGAAGACAAAGCAAGACTGAGACTATACTTAAAAATTGTTAGTATCTATTTGAGTATGTACCAAATTTTTTACAATGCTTGGGATATCTTAGAAGTTTAATTTGAATTATAATCTCTATTGTCTGTGCAATAATCCAAATAAATTATTTAAATGTTTATGGAATTTTCTTTTAATCATTTCACTCAAGGAGATAATGCCACTAAGACGCAAGCGGATACAGGGCTTGAAAGAGAATGAGGAGATATTAGTGATGAGAAAGGACAATAAAAGAATGGGATCAGGGATATTTAAGATGGCGATTGACGTTGCATTTAATTTTTGGAAAATTGGCAGGGAAGTAAGAAATCGGAAGGGAGTTCCACAGTCGAGATGTGCGAGAAAATAAACTATCACAATGGAGTTGCATCTAGCTAGTTCAACCGTAAAACATAGTTGCCAATCTAATAGCCCGCTTAAATTCATGGGGTCGAGTTACAAGGAAGAAAAGCTCCTTAGAACAATTGCTATGAAAATATTTGTAGAAAAGACAGAGGGAAGCCACGTCACTTTGTTGAGAAAGTGACTAACGCCGAGATGTCAGGTCACATTACAGACCCTTATATGAATCTTGTCAAGAATCTTGAGACGTATAGTATGAGCACCAGACCAGTTATGACATCAATATTCATGGCAAAGACAAATGTTAAATTTATAAATGTGCAAGATGAATTTTCACGAGAAAAATTATCTTGCACGACACAGTGAACTAACTTTCCTAGCAGTAAGACCTAGCAATTGGTTCAATATAATCACACCATTTCATGACAGTTGAAAACGTGATTTGCTATTAGGAAAATGGGTTCAACATAAACCTACGCATACAA
>CAHIKZ030005066.1:1850000-1895000 GCA_903632075.3 Acanthosepion pharaonis
TGTTTTTTTGGCGAATATAAAGTAAGAAAAATAGAGACGTTGAGGAGAACTATTAAAATTTAAAGAAACAAAAAAAAATGGTAAGGAATTACAGGAAATGGAACAATGTGAAATAAGAGAGAAGTAAAAACTAGGAGAGAAAGAGGAAGAAAGAAAGAGGAAGATAGAGAGTAAGGGAAGGAGAGAGAGAGATATAAGAAAAGGCTACAAATCAGGAATATAAAGAAAAGGAAGTAGAACAATGAGGCAGATGAAAAGGGAGAGAGTGAAAGAGAGAGACACAGAGAAAAAGAATTTTTAAAAAATGAATGTGAAAGATATGTGTGTGTGTGTGTCTCTCTCTCTCTCTCTCTCTCTCTCTCTCCTCTGTTCATATCTATCTAGCTATCTATTTATTTCATTCTGTCCATATCTAGCTAGCTAGCTAGATATCTATCTATCTCATTAATTCCATATCTATCCATTTATCTATCTATCTCAATCTATTCATTATCTAGCTAGCTAGCTATTTTAGTCTGTTCACACACACACACACACACACACACACACACAAACAAACAAACAAACAAACAAACAAACACAAAGTCTCCCCATATCTAGCCAAGATTTTCTAATTTTTAAAAATGTCTTTTTTCTCCTTTATTTGGTTCGGCATCCGCCCATCTCGGGAGACGATTGAGTAGCGCGTTCTGCCGATGTCTTGCGACGTCACTGGAGTGTCCGCTCCCGTGTGCTACGAGCCTAGGCGGGATGTATGGAGAACTAGGACTGCCCAGAAGTCTAGTTCCCCCTCTCAGTCTTGCTAGCAGAGTCCAAAGGAGAGGATAAACCAATACAGTTTGGTACCAGCCCGCCTGCAGGAGTTGCCGGAAGCTAACACACAGAATGCCGTCCATCCGCCTTAGGGGCTCCACTCAGTATTTGTGTAGGGTTTACTCCTTGGCCTTTCCTTATCCCAAAGATTTCCACAAGGCAGTGGAGCTATTTGACCCATAGCTGGGGATTGGTTCATGGGCGCCAGGGTATGTCCACACACCAGTGGGCCTGCATGCCGCATGTTCAGGGTGCCAACTCGTCCCTCGTCCCCTGTAGTTTAGCCCGAGTCCGCAAGGTGCTCGGTTGCCATGTGTCGCCTCGAGGAGGCACTACATAGGGCTTGCTGATAGAGAGGCTATATAATGACAGGGGAAGACTTACGCACTAGGCACCCCTTTTCGTATTTCTGCTAGCCAGTCGCGGTAACTGAACGTGAGAAGCGAGAAGCACTACCACTACAGATTACCACACTAGACGCATCACAACGTTGAGACGTTTTCTCCTTTATAACATTTAAAAAAAGCTTGTTTCTGTTTCCAAGTCTACACCAATTTCCGACGGCTATATTTCGTTTTCCATCTGCTCCTCATGTGTTAACTGTTATATCAGTTATATAAACTGATATAACAGTTAACACAACTACAGTTCAGTTTCAAGCTGTGGTGGCCATGACTCTCCACAACTTCCTATCCTTTGTATCGCTGAGTAATGTCTGTCCCTTTTACAATTCTTTTTTTTTAAATTTAATTATTTTACACTTTTTGGTTTGATTGTTATATATTAGGAAGTAAGCAAATGCCAAAGTTTCCATTATATATTTAGTGTATAAATAGACATAGTAAATATAAGAATTTAAAAAGATCATCTGTTAATCTATCTTTTCAATTTCACTTCAGGACGCAGGTGATCATGTGTCTCCTTAACTTCCCCTCTTTTGTAGCTCTAAATAATATATATCCCCTTACTATTCCCTAGATCCTATTCTGCCAATACTTACACAAGCTCTTTAGAGAGGTTACTCGACGTTCCTCTCTTCCTATCTTGCTTTCATTATGTACTGTGAGTGTCAAATTCTCCAAGTTATCTTTCCTCATTATGTGTCTTAGAAATTACTTTGTACAAGTGTGCTTTTTTGTTCCCATTTTCCTTAAAAACTTCCCCGTTGATTCCATGTTCAAACCATGATATTCTCAGTATTATTTTGTAGAACTTCGTCCCCGTTGTCTCAAGTCTCGTCTTTGATGAAATTGTGAAGCATGCTTTGCCATATAGAAGGATTGATATTCCATCGCATTTCAGCACACCTATTATTTGTTTAGAAGGAAATTATTATGTTTCTTAATAATTTGTTTAACTTCGGATTTCTGTGTCATATTTTCCGTTGTCTGTTACGACTCTACCCAGATCGTTCACTTTTTACAATAACGCAACTGCAATTTAAGTTTCAAATCATGGTAGATATTGCCCGACTTCTGTTAACAGTATTATCCTTCATTATAACAATTATTAATACACACATATATATATATATATATATATATATATATATATATATATATATAACAGTATTATCCTTCATTATAACAATTATTAATACACACACACACACACACACACACATATATATATATATATATATATATATATATATATATATATATATATATATATATATGTTGTGGATTCGAGATGAAATTCGGTCTCCAATGAATGACAAACACAGGAATGAAATATAACAAATAAATGTATTTACACAATAATACAATTGGTAATACCGTTAGTAAATCCAGAAACGCGTTTAGTAGCAATAATAATAATATATATACAGTCTGGTAAATCCAGTCTCGAAGTAGGACTTCCTTAGAGTCTACGTGCTTGTAACTGTGACTTCTCCAAGGGGTTACCTCACACTATTACTCTACCTCCAACTCAATCACAATCTCAATCTCTCTACTCTGACTGACTCTGGGTATTTAACGGCAGCAGTCCAAGTGCACACTGGTAGAGTCCACTTGTATGAAAAAGGGGTGGACCCCATAACAATATATATATATATATATATATATATATATATATCACTGGTGTTATCGGAATGGATCGAGGTCGATCCTAGCGTGCGGCACTTTTGGAGAGTGCCTGAAAAGCATACCACGGGTTGACCCAAGCCTTGTGAGTGAAATTGGGTAGACGGAACTGTTGAGGGCCGTTGATAGCTGTGCTAGCACAAAGCCACAAATCATCGTGGCCGAGGACTTCAGCGTGCTAGTCTTGTTCAGATTGTTGATCACGCTAGATAACACGCTCTCTCTCAGAAACTGTAACTAAGGTCTGCTCAGCATAGTTGCAATATAAACCACAGGTTGGCTCTGTGGGTGTTGAATAAACACATATGCGCCTGAGCATGCGTCTGCAATAGGGATTGGCTAGCCGCCCTAGTAGACGGGTATCCTCGAATACGGCTGGCCAGCTATTATATATATATATATATATATATATATATATATATATAATTAAGCTTTTTATTTAATTTTTCTTGTGTAAGAACAAGTATTTTTTCTAGACACAGAATGTGTAGAAACTGTCCAAATGTTCTGTAATTCCGACCGTTTTCGGCTATACTTTTAACCATTATCAAGGATGATTTTATTTTTACTTCTTAACTGGATGTATGGATTCTGAGTATGTCTCTGGAGTTATTGGGATGTTTTATCTTCCGAACACAGTCAGCACGTTGTGGCCGTCTTCGTTGTTAATATTATTGAGTGTTGGCCTTTTCTTTTTTTATTATTAAGGCTTCAATTATTTTTATTTATTTATTTACATGCGGATGTGGTTACATCTAATCAGTTCACCCCAAGCAATGCGATAATGCCACTATGACGCAAAGGGGGGGTTCAGGGAGTGAAATAGAATGAGAAGGCTTTCGTGGAGAGAAGTGAGGAAAGGACAATAAAAGAATAGGGTTCAAGAAGACAAAAGATGGCGATTGACGTTGCATTTAATTCTTTTAAGATTGTAGGTGGCAGCTTGGGATGATATTTTTAATCATTCTCTTAAGAAATGTGCCACTGGGGTCCCTTTCTGAATGAATGCCATCATCGAAGTTTGTGGTTTCAAATGGTATTTCCGTGTTGGAAACACGAAAATATCAAGTGAAGCAACGATTTTCTCCTTTGTTCTCCTCCTCCTCCTCCATCATCATCATCATCATCATTATTATTATTATTATCATTATTATTATTATTATTATTATTATTACACAAGCCTACATTTTGAATTTTTTTCTGTTGTCACTGTTTTTGGCGTAATTGAAATAATTGGATATGCTGAAATATAATATGGCGATGCTTTTACTCAGTCAGGGTTTTGTTTTCGAATTTGCCTGTGTTTGATAAAAAAAAAACATTGTCTTTTTAAATTTATAGCACTGCCAACATAGTTTGGTGGGTGATAAAATAAGTTAATAATAAATAAATATTGGGAAATAGTTTATTACATTGAACATCAAGGGATTTATATCAATGTAGGGGAAAAAGTACGTTTTGAAAGATTTCACTTGAGGTTTTCGCAAGTCACGTTTCAGACACCAACAGTAATCTGCTGTGTTAATGTCCCGTCCCACTCCCTCCTACACACAAATTCCATTTGTTCCATCGAACGAATAAGCTTGATGGAACCTTTCTCCATGTTCCTAAATTCAATTTCTACAGTTCTCAAGAAAATTATCCTTATGCGATCTAAGAAAATTCAATTTTACTCACACACATGTTTCTAGAATCTTAAAGCTCTGCATCAATTCTTTAACAATGCGCGCGAATTCTAGACTTCCGCTCTTTCCAAGTAAGTAATTCCATGGCGATATGAAGGCTTTCTAAACATTCCTGTCTTACTTATTGTTATGGTGCAAGTTCATTTTACCACGGTGATGGTGCAATGTTAGAACCAATGAAAGAATAACACGAACACAGATATGGAATACAAAGATATATTACAACAGAAATATAATAATAAAAGAAGTAGAAGTATTAGTAATGACTATCAGATTTGGTTAGAGTGAACTATGTTGTCTCGAAACGTATCACTATTCCGATGTCCTTACAATATGCTCTCAATTATTTCTCCTCGTTTTACAATCTCTTCATACCTCTTGAGAGGCGCAGTATTTATAATATCAGGAATAGTCCATTATTATTATGGGTAAGTTCACATAACAGTTATTCTTTCTAACTTCTCATCCATCATTAGGCTTCTTATCTGAAGGCTATCAAAATTTAGAATCACAGATGAAGAGGAGACTTGAAGCAACAGAAATGTGGTTCTGAAGAAGGATGCTGAGGATACCGTAGACCGAACATGTGAGTAACGAAGAAGTTTTGGAGAAAATGAAAACAAAAAGGAAACTAATACTTAACATCAGGAAGAGACAGTTGATGTCTGTGGGGTATATATAATGAGGAAAGAAGGCTTGGAAACTCTTATACTCACGGAACCGATGGAGGGTAAGAGGGATTGAGGAAAGCAGGGTATAATCTACTTGGTGAGCCTGAGTAAATGGATGGCGGAAGTGGGCTTAGGAGAAATAACAGAAAGACAAAGTTTATTAAGAACTACAAGGAAGTTGTGGCAAGCCATGACCGCTTATGTCCTGAGGGGATATGGTAGTTAAAGAAGAAGATTTGTGATACTTTCTGTTATAAAGACAAATGCTGAAATCGCTTTATTAATTCAATTGAGAAAGGTTTTCATCAGTCCTATTTTGATTGATCAGGTAGCAACAGAATTTGACGGGGTTTGGTTAAAAGGTTAGAAACAAAAGGAACCAAATTTAAGCGTTTTCTCCAGGTGTGACGTCGACCCCCCCCCCGGTCGCAGCGTCGACTCTGTCGTTCGATCTCGTTCGCGGCGCCAACTGTGACGTGACGTGGTCCAGGGTTCTGGTCCTATGGTCACGACACCAGATGTGACGTCTTTGCCGCGGCGTCAGCTGTTCGCTCCTCGCTGCTCCAGGTGTGACGTTCTAACCCTTTGGTTAGATGAATACCAGCCTCGCCGTTCCCAACTCGCTTCCAACGCCTGGTTACTAGGGTAACTGCACTGATCTCCGGTCTTCCTACCCACGTTGTGATTAGATCTTAGACAGACGGGATCAACGGGGGTGATAACACACAAGAAAAAGAAAAACTCACAAGGTCAAAAATTATTGAAGAAAAAGGTAACAACTTTTTATATCTAAATGTTCGTTACACAAGATTATTCCTACCTCCCGATCCGTTTTGTGGACTGTGGCACCAAGCTTCTACCATACAACTTTAAGGCTTCGAGTTGCCTACTCTCTAGAAATTTGCATTTCGGGGTGTGGATTGGTTTCGACACTGGGCGCTGATCTCTACCTGTCGTTCACGGCTGATTTTTCTCGCCGTCAGTGCGCGAATCGACTTCTTCTCTTCGGCTTCGGTTGGACGAGCTTATTCACTTCGGCTTGAGTTGGGCGAGCTTATTCACTTCGACTTGGGTTGGACGAATTTCTCTTCTTAGGCTTGGTTTGATTCCAACTTCTCCGAGGCGCAACTGCAAGTTAACTTCTTCTTCGTCCGAGGCGCAACCCCAACTCCAACTTCTGCCTCTTCGGCTTGTCTTGCCCGCAAGGGGGCGAATGGACCGGGCCCGCCGCCCGCGTTCAAGCTCCCTCGCTGTCCGCGGCACAACTGCAACTCCAACTTAACTTCTCTTCGGCTTTTGGGCGAATTTCTTCACTTCGGATTCTCTTGCCCGCAAAGGGGCAAACGAACCGGACCCGCCGCCCGCGTTCAAGCTCCCTCGCTGTCCGCGGCGTAACTGCAACTGATTTCTGTCGATTGGGGTCCTGCTTTTATTGACGCCGTAACAAACTGGGGTGGGTCTGTCGGCGCCAGGGTTTTCTTGATAATTCTAAAGTCGTATTATTTCTGATTAGGGATTTCCCATTATCGCTCTTACTTTCACTCCTACTTCCTTACTGTGCCTCTGGGGGAGGCGCATACCCGCTTCCCTGGTCCCTCGTATGTCAGGTGACCGCTCTCGACCAATGGGGTCCTGGTCGGGCATCTTTCCTCCTCCTCGCACACCACGTGACCGCTCGGCCAATGAGACTCTGGTCGGGTGTCTCTCCTCCTCCTCATGTATCATGTGACTGCCCTCGGCTAATGAGACTCTGGTCGGTATCTTCCCTCCTTCCTTCGTGACGTCTCTAATCGGGCGTGTACAATCCGGGGCTTTGTTCTGGGGGGAAGAAACACCTTGCTTAAAAAAAACAAAATTTAAATTGTCCTTTTCGTACGATCGAATGACGCTATCGGTCCCTTCCGCACGTGGCATCTGTCAAAACAGCCTGCCGCTAATTGGATGCGATCTACGAAAGGAATTTTTCCAGACCTGTCGGCGTCTCTCGCGAGCTAATACAAATATTCCATTTTTCTCTGGCCGATAATAAAATCTACATTATCTCAAAAAAGCATTTTCACTTTGGGTGGTTTTTTTCCAACCCCAGAAATTGTCTGGGTCCCGTGTATTAATGTTTTGTTTTCGTATACATTTCCCCATCTGTTACCTATCATCTCAATGACACCCTTTTCGTTTGTTACTTATCAATATTTTTTTCATTGTCCCAAAATTTTATTTCTTCAGCCAACTTTAACAAACTTCCATCTTCCGTGGGCACGGAATTAGATCAAGTGTTTGACCTGATAATTTTGACATCTGATATGTGCCGGTCGAGCGTGTGTGTTTTCGCTTACGACCTTGTTTCGTATTATGTTTCTGTCTTTCCTTTTCTTTTCTTTTTATTATCTCTAAACTCTATTTCTTCAACCAATTATAACAACTTCCATTTTTCGTGGATTTCGGTCAGGTACTTTGACCTAGATATCTTTTGACACCTGTTATGTGTTAGCTAAGCGTGTGTGCTTATGACCGGGTTTTGTACCATCTACTTCTCTTTCTTTTTTCTTTCTTTCTTCCTTTCTTTCTTTCGGATCGCCTAAATGCAATTAGAGAATTATTCTCAAAACCCAAATATTCTTCATCTCTAAATAACTATCAAATGGTTAACAAACCGAAAAAAATAAATCATATATTTATGAATATCTCTTTTCAGTTTTCTAATTATGCATGGTGCCACACAGGTGACCATTTGTTCTGCTCATAGTGTCTGTCATCTGCTAGAACAGGAATCACCAAACTTTGTTCACAGAAGACTAGATAACTGAGAGAATGGCGAGCGCCGGCCGGATGACCATTTTGATTAATACAATACACTGGATGCGCAAAAATAAAGACAATAAACATACTTATTGTTATACCTGAACGTACCTATTCTATTATTAATAGACTCTCCCACACATAATAAGTAGTAGTAGTTGTAGCGGTCGCCAGTTGCTCTCAGTGGAATTGAGTGAGTCTGTCGGACATTGAAGTATCAACCATCACAACTAGATTGCTGCGTCATTAATTATTATTTCAAGTTCCTAACGTTTTGTACGTCGGACCCTTTTAGGACCGACTTAGCGAAATACAAGCCTCTACTGTGAAAACTACTCTACAACACTTATTTACTAAATAGTTATCCACGAAAGCGACAATAGCAATAAAATAGTTATATTACACCAAGTGCGCACATATCTGAGTCTAACAAACTAAGCTATACAAAACGTTAGTGAGATTTGTGAAATTGGCGTTTACCTTTGAAGATATAATTAATAATTGTTTTGTTATTGCTTCATCCAACCATGAGAAATGCTTTCAAATATTCATCAGTCAATCTCGTTACATGTGCTGACTTTACATGCTTTAGATTTTATAAGTTCAGGCAAATTATATGACATAATTCGCTGAAGTCAGTCCTTTTTATATAAAACCGGTTTAAACATGGCAATGCAAGTTAAAACATAATGTCTGTAGCAGGCTTGTAATCGCTTTTCTTAGAAACTTCATTGCAGGTACTTACACAAAAACCCTCGCATATCAAAAAAAAATTTTATTTCCCTGATTTTCCTAAGACTTATATAAATGTCGGATGTAAAAAACAGATTGCACAAATTTTGGCATTTTACTTATGTTCATTTTAATTTTTCTACATAGTAAGTTTAACTACAATCTATTCATAATTCCATATGAATAATTATAGTTTAACTCATTTGTGGCACAGTAAAGCAGCGATCCGGATGAACTGACATCGGGGCCGGATCCGGCTCGCGGGCCTTATTTTGGTGACCCTTGTGCTAGGATACCGCACAAAAAAAAAGAAAACTGTTTTTGGTAATAATTTCTTGCATTCCTAATATTAGTTACACAAACAAGCTAAAAAGAAAGAGAATAAATATAAAATATTAGTTAAATAATATGATTGAGATGGATGTAGAATATAAAATCATATAGAATGCTATTTTAATATTTTTGTTTTTGTTTTTATTAAATCTCCGCAAATCCTCAAGTTATAGCAACTGTACCTCATAGCATTGACTGATGTTTTTTACATTCCCATAAATAACGGAAGACCTAAGTAAACCTATTTTCCTAGCATTGACCACGAAGCCAGGTGCAAATGAATGTGAAGTCCATCGGACAATCAACCTAATAGACCATATAAGAAAAATTTATCTAACTTCTGATGCAACGGAATGAGGCCGGAAATAGGGCCGGAACATTCTGTGTTCGTCAAAACCTTGAAAAAGGGAGGGCGATATTTTTGTTCAAAATGTTATCAGAAAGAGAAATACAAATTCAGAAGGACGTGTACCTGTCTTTTTTAGATTATACAAAGGTGTTCAATAAAATACGTCACAAAGACTTGTTGAAACTGCTTAGTAACCTTAACACATTTGGAAAAGATATTAGAATAATCAACAACCTATACTGGCAGCTAATCGCCTGCATACAGGTAAAATATAACTTCAGCAATTATACAAAAATAGGACGCGGTGTGAAGCAATGATATGTCTTCTCGTCGGATTTATTCACCCTATACAGCGAGGCGATTCTGAGAGAACTGGAAGTCCTGCCAGTATTCATTATTGGCGGCCACAATCTTAGCATAATACGATATGCAGACGACAGTCAAAGAAAATTACAAAAACTTCTAGAGAAGGTAGCGATCAAAAGCGAGAAGAAAGGATTAAACATCAAATGCAAGAACGCAGAATCCATGATTGTTTTCAAATGGATG
The DNA here is from genome assembly GCA_903632075.3 of Acanthosepion pharaonis. NCBI lineage: Eukaryota > Metazoa > Mollusca > Cephalopoda > Sepiida > Sepiidae > Acanthosepion > Acanthosepion pharaonis. The sequence goes on from CAHIKZ030005066.1 coordinate 1,860,016, forward strand.
AACCCAGAATGCAAATTACAAATGGGAAATACCAAAATCAAACAACTACAAAAACTTAAATATCTAGGAATTGTTTCAACGGAGGATGGAAAGATCAGCACTGAAATCCGAAGGCGTATTGGGATAGCCAAATAATCATTCCAAAAGCTAAGCAGAGTATTAAGAAACAGAAATCTTAGTAAGAAACAAAGAAAAAGAGTACTGAACAGCTACGTAATATCTGTCCTCCTATATAACAGTTTCTGTTGGAGAATCCCTTCAGAGATTAACGAACTTGAAGCAACAGAAATGTGATTCTGGGAATGCCATGGTCCGAATATGTGAGCAACGACGAAATTTTAGAGAAAATGGAAATAAAAAGGAAACTTATATTTAACACCAGGAAGTGACAATGTAAATTTCTAAGACCCATAATGAGGAAATAAGACATGGAAAATCTGATATTCACAGAACAGATTGAAGGCATAAGTTCCAGAGGAAAACAACGCATAACATACTTAGGGAACTTCTCAGAAGAAGGTTTTGGGGAAATAACAAAAGGAAAACATTTATTAAGAGCTACAAAGGACACCAAATTGTGAAGAATCATGATCGCCTACGTCCTGAGAGGATACAGCATGTAAAGAAGAAAATCTCGTCTAATTGGACTGAATGTGCAACAAGAATATATGCGTGTGTTCCTCTTGCGCATTCAATTCAATTAGTATCCATGTGAGCTGTGATAGTCGTCGGTATAGGGAAACTGTGGGGAAACCAATGACATATGGGAGTTGTGTTTAGACAAATTGCATATACGAAACTATGGTAACCAATGGTAATGGTAATAATAATAATATTAGTGGTTTCACTACAAGAAAAACGTTTGGCATTCATTGACCGAGCAGCAAGTACTGCTATCGTTTGAAATTTATAAAAGCTTTCCCTTAAAACAATTTTTCCGGAAAATAGATTTCTCAAGACCAGTAGTTGCGCGGTATGTCAACATCTTCATTTATGTCCTTATTTTCTCTTCAAGTTACAAATGCTATCCATTTTCGTTGTTGCTGCTGTTGGTATTCCTCAAGTGGTGTGGTTTCTGTTAATTGGTACAGTTCTTTATTTGTGATTCTGTAGCGCCGGTGCACAATGTTTAAAAAAGTATGCTCTTTGCCAACTGGTTGTATAGAGCTGACAGTGTAGGTATTTCTGAACAGGTTTGGCATTATGCATGGCATTCAGATAAAAGTCTCGATTTGATGAGGCAATTTTAGAACGTAACTCGAGTTCTCAGGTTGATTTTTTTGGTTTTGTAGCAATTTTCGGTGTTGGTCAAAACTGCCCCTGGCACTTCAGCAGTTATACAAAAATAGAACGTAGTGTGAAGCAAGGGTGTGTCTTCTCAGCGGATTTATTCACCATATACAACGAGACGATACTGAGAGAATTAGAGTCAATTTTATTTTCTCCTATACTAAATTTGTTACACTTGATCCATACGCCGATGTATCTAAAGTGTTTAATATTTACTAATTCCACATCCTGAATTTTTATGATGAATTCAGGGTAGGTGCCATCACTGCTTTCATCCCATTTCCGGATCATATTTTCTGTTTTAGAAAGTCTTATTTCTAAGAACATAATGTTGGTTTTCGGTAGTACGAGTTCACAAGCTTCACTCACTCAAACCCATTTTTAATCATTTTTTCTTAGAAAGTGGTTGTATGCAGTTGACAGTTTAGATATTGCTGGACGGATTTGATTGCATGAATGATTTTTTTTTAGTTTTGTAGTAATTTGAGGTATTGGGCGAAACTCCTTCTGGTGCATCCTATTCTATGTTCAATTTCCTTTTCTCCTATACTAAATTTGTTATAACTGATCCATTCGACTTGATATAGAAAAATCAAAATTATTCTTAACGATTAAAAATTGTCCTAATTCTCTTAAAAGATTAAAAATTATTCTAATTCTCTTAAAAGAGCCTGGGCTAAAATGAATTGAAAATTTAATAGCGCTGATCGTTGAAATGTTATCCAATTTTCTTCTTGTTGCCGAATCTATCAACCTCACAGCATTCTATTAGTACTGTGCACTCATTGGGTTTTCAGTACAAGGAACAGATGATGATTGATAAAAAAGATTGAATGATAGTAATCCTCCTCTCTAATCCAGAACTCTCCTCAGTATCACTTTATTTTTTGTTTACTTATAGGGGGTGATCGTTTGTTTGTTTGCTTTTCATTAAATCATGTTGTCAAGATGGATTCTGTTCTTCTTCAGATTTTCAGGCCCTGCATATTTTCTAGACGTTTTGCGATCGTTCCTGGTAGTCCAATAATTACTGGAAGAACAGTCACTTTTATGTTCCATAAATTCTTCTGTTCTCTAACAATGTCTAGATCTACTAATGTGTGAGCTGCACTTGTGAGTACAATTTTTTGTATTTCTTTAAGGCATTGACAATCAGGAATCCCTTCAATTTGAATTATTGATATACTCATGTGCCAGATATGTTTTGCATTTCCAATTCAAGATGCTCGTATTTTTATAGTATTTTAAAGATCTTCAATCTGCAGGGACTTCTATGTCAATAAGAAAGCACATTCTTTTTTGTTTTGTTTGTTTGTTTTTGTTTTGTTTTTTTTTTGTTTGTTTTTTGTTTTGTTTTTTGTTTTTTTTTTGTTTTTTGGTCATTGATAACAATGTCTGGGCGATTAGCTATGATTGTTCTGTCTGTGTTTATTGTAAAGTCCCATAAAATTGTTACAGATCCTATTAATCTCTAACCAGGTATGAGTGATATTCATACCAGTTTCTTGCAGTTTCCTTCCCGTAAAAGTTGCATATTTCCCAGTGCAGATATTGGCCCACTCTATCAGGCCGAGTTTTATATTCAGTTGATGCTAACACTCTGGAATCTGATACAAAATTGTTTGTGGACATTTATCCCAGAATCTGCATTTGGGGTCAACACAGTTTTTCAGTATGTATGACTGGTGATTTCTACTTAGTCCTGTGCAGCAATAATAAAACCTTCGGTTTCAGCTTTTAGCCATACATTACTTAGCCATTGATCGGTACGGGGTCTGTCTACATCAGGTTGTTTGGTACGAGCAGAGTATTGACCATGAAGTGGCTTATCTTGACATCGCATTTGGTACACTGCTTTTGCTTTTGAATTTCTTTTTTAGGATCACTGCAGCTGTAGTAAGTGTATTATAGTTTATTTGCACTTCTTCACCTACTTGAAAGTCCCTTTTGAATTTGTTTCCAGGTATCTTTGAAGACCGATTTTTTGTGGTGTTACAAGACAGTTCTAGTCTCAGCTTCGATTTCAGCTTTTAACCGATATTATTATTTAATATATAATTATTGTTATTATTATTATTATTTAAATCTATTCTATACCTGAAAAGTGAAGTTCATTACATGACAGTGTTTATCACTTTTGTATACGATAATTGAATCCGGTCTTCTGGCACTTACTGGAAGAAAAGGGTGGACGATTCGTCCTTTATTTTCTACTTGATTAGAAACGAATCAAATTATAGATATGGTAACTTACCGTCCCGTCCCTTCCCGTCCCTCCACCACTACCCCCCTCATGCACCTAAGCGCACGGGTGACTTTGACGTTCAATTGCAGAATCAGTTACCATTTTACTGTCATCTGGACTTGTCCAGTCTTCTCCTGCACACACACACACACATAGACACACACACACACACACAGAGGCACACACACACACACACATAGACACACGCACACAGGCACACACGCACACACACTCTCTCTCTCTCTATCTCTCTCTCTGTCCCTCTCTCTGTCCCTCTCTCTCTCTGTCTCTCTCTCTCTCTCTCTCTCTCTCTCTCTCTCTCTCTGTTGTATTTCCTGCTGTTTTCATTCTTAATATATATGACGAAACATGTTCCTTTGCTATTTTCCGTTTTGTCCTGTAATTTATTCATGGAATTCTGCTGGGGAAACTTCCTGACGACGAAAGAAGCCGAAAAGAATCCGAAAATATCATATAAGAAACTAAATAAGGGAAGACATTGTCTTTCTTCTTAGTAATCATGGCTCTCCATAGCTACCTGTCTTTGTTTTCTTTTCTTCTTTTTTTTTTAGCTTGACGTAATTTTTTCCACATTACCATCTGTAGAGAGAAAACAAACACAGGTAAAACTTAACTGAAGCTTTATTCTACTTAGAATAAAGTATGTCCTAATGTACTGCCTTAATACGGAATATGTATAAGGGGAGATAATCCATACCACACTATTCCTCTCTGTTCTTCTTCCTGTGAATTCGTTCAATTGTGTTAAGTAGATTACTCGTTAGACAAATCCCCCTGCTTCAGCACATCTAAATCTCTTCTAAAGCTTTCTTTCTTCATTATATATCCCAGAAATTTAGGAAAATGTCTATCATACGCTGCTTTATAGGAGATTAGATATTACATAGCAGTTCAACAATCTTTTCTTTCTTTTGTTTTCAACAACGGTTTACCCGCAAAAGGAGTAGCAACACTTGGCCTGAACATCGCTCGAAGCGTTAAACTGACAGGTAACGTGCAGTTTTGATTAGCAGGTACATACTGTCTATATCTATGGACACTATCCAATACAAAACACTCTTTAATCGGAGCGATTATATTGGTCTACTGCTGGAAAAGTTAGTTTATTATATCATGCTAGAAAATTTTCCTCGCTAGAATCCATCTTGTACAGTTAATAGAATTTTTGGTAAAAAATCTATGCATTACAATTATATATCGATTATTTTATTTATAAACAATGGTCCATTTAATATTTATTTAATTCTTTGATTTTGCAACTTTAATATTGTCATGTTTTATATATAATAATATATATAATATATATAAAAAATATATATATATATATATATATATATATATATATATATATATATATATATATATATATATGTATGTATGTATGTATGTATGTATAAATCATTTAGTCACACTAAAGGCCCTTTAAGATAATTCTCAAGTACATAAACAAAATTTTAATCTTGAAATTCTTTAAAATTAACCTTTTGTTAAATATATTTTTCTGTCTACTTCTCTGTATCTTAAATTTATATTCGTAACCGGATGCCGTTTGTGCTGATGTGCCTTAAAAGTGTGAATTCATCTAGACATGAATCCTCAATCATTAAACCACCTACCCTAACTTCTAACCTAATTTTTCACTTTTCTATTTTAGCTTTGATCCGTCTTTTGATTGGTTAACCAAGACATACCCACAAATTTTGGTATCTCGGTTTCCGCCCTCCTTTTTAACTCTCAAATAAGCTACCGAATTGCTTTTCTGATTTTACAAGTAAATCATTTTCATCATAAAATACCCAACACCGCCTGATGATGGAACAATTTTGAAATTCCGAAACTCCGAAATTATTTTGTAGCCATGTAAAATATTTTATAATAAAAATATTATTATAATATATATATATATATATATATATATATATATATCACTATTTAAGTCTTACATTCTTACTTTAGAATTATTGTTTATTTTAATAGTACTTTTATCTTGTTTGTTCAGGACTTTTTTTTTATATTTTGCATCTGGTTTCGTTTTACTTTTGTTTAGTTTATTGTACCCAGATTTTCATCTTTTCTTGTCTTTGATTAATCAAATGTCTTGGGAATTCTCACAAACACTCCGATATTTGAATTAATATTATCATTGTTATTATTTTAAAAATATTTTCGATAAGGAGGTGTTTTGTTTTTTTTTTTTTTAACGCGCGTTATGTGATTGGTTCTATAGTCTCAAGTATGTGCTCTGTTTAGATGTTGAAATTCCACAAAGATCTTGACAGTTTTTGGTTTATGGGGCTACTATTTCTGTTAAAGTTCATACTTACTATGAAGTCACCAAGTTGATAGGAAGCCACTTTGTATTATTGTTATGATGAAAAAATCTTTTTGAATGTGATATCTTGTCGTTTTCACTTAATTAAACAAAAGACATCTATTAACAAAAAGAAAATTAAATGGACAAAGCTCTTCGGGGTATATGGGGTGTGTTTGTTTGAATTATTTTATAGATTTTCTGGAGGAATGATGCACCAGGGAATTTGCTGTTGCGTTCCTTTCTTTATCAGACGCAAAACTCCAACCTCAACAGGAAAACTTTTTAATCTTTAAGTGACACTTTTTATCTATTTCCTTCTCCAGGTTTTGAATTTACTTAGTTTTGTTTTCTATAGACATTTCCTTCCGGTCCGGGTCCCAAAGAGCAACCTAAGGTCAAAAATGGAATCATGATATCTTGTACTGATCAGTTTTGTAAAAAAAAAAAAAAAAAAAAAGAAAGAAACGAAAAACTATGATCACACATATATTACATAGATAAAGATCTTCGTAATATGTGAGCTGTACTTACGAGTACAATTTTTTGCATTTCTTTAAGGCATGGACTGCCAGGAATCATTTCAATGGGTCTATTGGAACCTTTTGGAATCAATCTGAAGACTCCAACTTCAATTGGAATTATTGATGTCGTCATGTGCCAGCTTTTTTTTTATTTCCACTTGAAGATTCTTGTATTTTGAGATTTTTGAAGATATTCAAAGATACATTGCAATCTGCAGGGACTATCATATTATTATTATTATTGGAGGAGGTGGTGTTTGTGGTGGTGGTGTTTGTGGTGGTGGTGTTTGTGGTGGTGGTGTTTGATTTGCAAAAACGGCAAAGTACTAGCTTTCCACAGCCAGTGAACAGAGGTGGCTCGTTTTTATCATGATTCCAGAACATTTCAGAGTATACGAACAGTTCCTAAGGTAACAGTCTTCTTTAAATGACCAATCTTGACATTTAAACCAATGTTCTCCAGCCACTTCAGAAGTTTAGTAATTATAATTCCTAGGGCGTCAACAACAATGGGGGTGGCTTCCAATCTTTTCATTGACAATAATTTGTGCACTTTCCGTTTTAAACTATCATTGTTTTTCCTTTTTTTTTTCCTTTGCAAAATTCTCTATTGCTTCGGGCGCTTGCGATACCTATGATAATGCATAATACTTTCTTCTTTATATACTATGTTCATCTTACAAATTTATAAGTCTACCATTCGTCCGGGCATCAAATATTCCTGCCACATCTGGTCTGTCTTTTCTGCTATATATCTAGAGATCTTTGATAAAATTCAAATAAGAATCTGCACAGTTAAGCGAGGCACGGTGGAGTAATGGATATCGGCTTGGATTGAGGAATCGGAGAGCCGAGTTCAAATTCCAGTCGAATCAATTCCAGTCACTTACGTGCTAATACCCTTGGGAAAGGTATAAATCTTCTTCTCCCTCCAGCTATGGCTAAATAGCAGGACAGACTGGGTTCTATAGCCTTGGATGGCAACTGGTCTAGGAGAAGGACAACTCTGAATTGCACCAGGTCTCTGTAATCTGCCCTTCAAAAAGTGTGGATGTTCCTGCACGAAACCTTCACCACTATAATCAAATCTCATGTGCTATACATGCGGGTTGGGGACCGCTTGTGAATTCCAAATTCCCATGAAACTCCAATATTGGAGCCGGCTCAACCCACCTCAGGTGAATGCCGTTACAAGAACAAGAATCTGCACTGTTATGCGATCTGATCTGGCATCTCTGTTTCAGTCACTCTCTCACCGCCGTAACGTAGCTTTCTTGTGCTTTTTCTATAAATATTTTCACGGTAATTCTTCTGATGAGCCTTCGTCTTTGCTCCCTCGACTTTAAGAATTTAAGCACAGTACTAGAATGGAAGCTAAGTCTCATCGTTTTACTGTTGTAACTGGTAGATGTAACTATAATTTCTATGCTGACAGTTTCTTCTCTAGCACTTTTTCCGACTTTTTGCTTGTCTGTCAAATTTGATCTTCAAAAATTTAAGTGCAATATCAATTATCTTTTATTTCGAATCTGATCCTTTCCAAAATATTTTACCTAAACAATCAAACTATTTCCGACATATTAATGGTGCACTATTAATATATCCCTGTGATACTGACTTACTTGATCTTGTAGATAAACTAAACAAAGTCGAACATACAATAAAATTTATATGCAAAATGGAAGAAAACATTGCTTTACATTTCCTAGACATTATGCTACACTGCGTTGACTGCAACTTAAAACTTAGTGACCACTAATAAAAATGTTCTAATGAATTTCTATTCCCATCATAACAACAAGATAAAATCCGGAATAATCATCGGATTCTACTTAAGAGCACTCAGAATATGCAGCCCTTAATATTTACATGAAGAGGAGAAATATATTGAAAATACATTCAATACACACCAATACCATAATTATTTCATATTCAATGCAGAACAAAAGGATCATAGAATATAAGAAAATAGAACAGTAGCCCCTTCTGACAACACCACAAATCAAAAAATATTGTACTATCCACGAACTCTATCACAACTACAATCGAAAAGAATTTATCTAAACTCAACATAAAATTTATCACAACTAAATTTAAAACAATATACATTTGTAATAATTTGCTTGTAATTGGGATTCATACCCCTCCACCTCATTTCATATCATCTTCAGATATATATATATATATATATATATATATATATATATATATATATATAACGAAAATTTGTACATAGGAAATTTGTACATAAGAAATTTTTAAATCATGGCGTTTATTTTGTAGGTTCCCTTTGTGTATGGGTTATTTTGGTATATGTAGGAGTAAAAGGTGAAGGATGTCTTCATTTGGAATATGTAGCATTTGTATTGAATGAATGGGTCGTGAATCGGAATAGCTAGGTATAGCATAGTTAATGATGACCAGCGTCAACCCACTCCCCACTTTTTTGGCCATGTGCCGCTATTATTGTATTTTATAATAATAAATATTTACATCTAAAACAATAAAAGACTTAATCAATACGAAACAAGAGAATGAGCCAAAACATAAAAGGTAATTACTCTTATCACCTGCAATGATTGCCTAAAAGAATATATTAGAGAAACCTCAAGAAGTTTAAATAAAAGATTATGTGACACAAAAGAGGAATTTTAAAAAACAACACATTAAATGCATTAGTTGCTTACAGTAAGGAGACTGACCACAATTTTGGCATAAAATATGCTTCTCTAATTAAAACAGAAATGTTTAGAAAGTACTTGGTCATCTACAGTAAATTTGCATAGAGGTTCTTACAACGCTTCACCATTCTTGACAGACTTTCTGTCATCACAATGTGTGATATTTAATCACAAAGATGATGGAAACAAAAAGAAAAAGAATCTAGATTAAATTGTCTTGATTATAGACCCAAAACGCATTTTAAAAAATCAGTTCCAAGCAGCTTCCGCTCGCGCGTATAACCACATCAACTTAAGCAAACTTAGTCCGATGAATTCCCACGAAAAGTTTGTCATACATCTTTCCTCCATATATATATATATATATATATATATATATATATATGTGTGTGTGCGTGTGTGTGTGAGTGTGAGTGTGTGAGTGTTTGTGTATGTAAAACAATCAAATATAACTAAAAATATAACTTTAAAAAGAGAATATAAATAAAAACAAAAGGAAAATTCCAATAGACGACAATTTTACATAAGCATTAGCCATTCATAGGAATGAGTTCAACAATAACTTCGGTCTAAAGAATACCACACTCATTAAAACAGAAAGTAACTTACTTAGACGGAAAAGCCTTGAAACTGCTGCTATTGAATCGCACCAAAATATGAATCTACGTCCCTGATTCTTTCAAAATATCTTCTTCGTTTTTCAAATGTATTTTTCCTCAAAGGAATACGCCTTTCCCAAACCAACATACATGACGAGAAACACATTTAAATTTAAAAACAATGGATAAATTCGTAACCTTCCATTTTTTTAAATATATAATACGTAAATTAATCTCAAATTAAAATAATGTAAATAATAAATACATAAAAAATTAACAACATCATTTACTCACTTTCGTTTATTAGAAATTAAATTATATCATTTAGCGTTCTTCATAATTTACCTTGACTTTCAGTTAATCTAATATATATTTATTAGGGTTGTTAAATTTAAAAATTCTGAAAAACTAACATTTTTACTTGTGTTTATAAATACTTGTTACAGAATAAATTCTTTACATTTGTCTGGATGTAGTCCATCAGAGAAGAAATGCGTCGGTTAAGATAAGTTTTGCTTATATATATATATATATATATATATATATATATATATATATATATATATCACATCTTTGAGTAGACGCCTCGCTAAGAAGCTAACAACAAAAAATCCCCTTGGCTAAGGAAGTGTCCAAAAGCTAAGCGATTTGGACAATGGACGACATGGACAGTTTTTGTACCCTGGAAAAAAACTAAATAAAAAGTTAATCAAATTTCCTTCTCCGACCTACTTAACGAAAAGATATATATATATATATATATATATATATATATATATATATATATATATATATATATATATAATAATAGGAAAACTGTAGTAGTTGCTGACGCGTTTCGTCCAACGTGGACTTTCTCAAAGCAAAAAAAAAAATGAATTTATTTAAACAAAGTAACTAATAACAGCAAAAACAAAATGTCTTTAGCAACTGGAAGAATTTAGGGAACGCTATTTTCATACTGTTAACTGAAAATTACGTCAATTTCTGTCACGTGTGGAGATATTGTTATTATTGCTGTGTTGACGGATTCAACCATTTTTTTTTATTTTAGGATATTGTTGTGTACGTTTGTTTGGGAGAGCAGTAATTTTTTTAAGAAAGATGAAATAGGGGAAAAGGCCTGGGCGTAGATTAATATTTGGGTAATATTCAATGGTGGCACTTTTATTTTATTTTTTTAGCATGTGTAGCATTTTTTAAATCAAAATATTGTCTTTTCTACAGATTAAGTCTGAGAAATTTTCATATATATATATATATATAGAGAGAGAGAGAGAGAGAGATTTCTACTATTCTGAGATTTAAAACTTTAGTATACTACCCATTTGATTTTGTACTCGCTCCTCCCCTCGTGATTGTATGTCACTCTCCCTACAGGTGTTCCTTTAATGCTATAGTTCTACAGTAATCCTATAGGAAATGGGGGTGGGGAGGCCACCTTATCTCCGAACAGTTTTTGTTACCCCTACTTCTTCCAATAAATCCCGGTGTCTAGACTCCCCCCCTCAGACTTGATGTTTCCAACCCAAAGAGAAGGTCCCCTGCTTTGATTTATCACATTTAGCAACCCTCTATATTGAGTGGCTCATAGCTCAATGATAGTAATGATAGTGGCTCAATGATAGTAAAAAAATTATTATTATTATTTGTTATTGTTGATGATGATGATTATTTCGCTTCTTTTTAAATTGCTTCTGAATTTAAACAACTTTCCTACGATCGACTAACATGGCAGCCTTCGCTCGTATTGATCTTACGCGCTAAAAGTCCATTTTATCTGATTGATTGGAAAGAGCGTATTTGATGTCGCTAAAGCTCGGCTCGTAACTATTCCACCTGATCGCGCAAAAGATTCCTCACTGCTCTTCACGATCGAAGGAAAATTTAATGTCCTCTTCCTTTTTTGTGGTTGTTTTTTTTTTTTTATCATATCACATAGTGTGATAACTTCCAAATCAACGCTTTATTTATTGGTCCCTTTTATACACAGATAAAATGTGATTCACCACCGCAGAAGGGCTTAATAGCAGTAATTTAGCATTTGGTTTTCCTTTAGCAATTTTCATAGATTGGAATTCTGATTAATCCACAGAAAAACTGGAGATGGTCTCTTTCTTTTCTTTTTTTTTCTCTCTCTCTTTCTGTCTTTCTTTCCAAAATAAACAGGAAACCATCTTTTTTGGAAGCCAAATAGTTGTCATTCATTTAAAAACAAAATAAATATATTCAAAAAAATTTAAATATAATGTCAATCGTTATCTTGTCTATTTAATGCCTCTTCTTTTATTGTTCTCGATCATTAGTAATTTTTTTCTTTTTCTTATATTCTTTCACGCTCAATACTCCCACCACATCTTAGTAGCTTTATTGCCTTGCTTGAGGTGAAATGATTAGAAATAAATAAAAATAAATTAAAAGTATAAACAGAAATTCTAAGATCTGGAGTTTATTCTCTGTTGATCCCATAAACACTAACCAAATATAACTCTTCTAATACCATGTAAGCAAGCAGTTTTAGAGAAAATCGAAACAAAAAAGGAACATACTTAACACTAAGAAGAGACAGTTGAAATTTCAAGGACACATAATGAGGAAAGAGGCCTTGGAAAATCTGATACTCACAGGACAAATTGAAGGCAAGTGGGACAGAGGAAAACAATTCATACCCTACTTCAGTTATGTGCCATGCGTGATACACGCTTAGGCGATCATGTATCTTTCGATACATGACAGACGATGCAGATTTTTCCCGCATTAGATTGCCATTTCTTTCTGCAATAGACAAGTTGCCATCCAAGGCTACAGAACTCGGTCTGTCCTACTATTTACCCATAGGTGGGGGGAGAAAAAGATGATCCATACCTTTCCCAAGAGTATTAACACGTAAGTGAATGTAATGGATTCGACTGGAATTCGAACTCGGCTATCCGATTCCTCAATCCGAGCCGCTATCCATTACTCCACTGTGCCACCTTATACCCTACTTAGAGAGCTTGAATAAATGGATGGCGCAACAGGGTTTAGAAGAAATAACAGAAAGATAACATTTATTAAGAGCTACGAAAGACAGGCAATTGAGGAGAGCCATGATCACCTACGTCCTGAAGGGACACGGCACATAGAGAAGGTTCGTCAGTCAGGTCAGATTTTGTTTACACATAAATAGAGTACCAATGTCATATTTGGAGTGAAGGCGTTCAATTCTTAATTTCCAGCTTTGACAGAGTTCAAAATCGTTTACGTGGTTTTGTAACAGAAAACATAGCTAGTAAACCGAATTCAAATTCTAACACAGGCTGTTATTCACTTCATACTAATGCCTATGTGAAAATCATGAAGCCACCTTTGCTTGCATTATGACGGAATATAACTGTCATGAGACGTTTGTTTGAAGCAAACAATGAGTAAATGATTCCGAATGTTCCATCACTATTCAGACAGCAACAGAAAAAGAGCTCATACATTTATTGCTAACCTTGACAGGAGCTTGTCAGTATTTCCACTTGTCACATGGCTCGAGTCATCTATAGAAATTCACGAACAATTTTAGATTTTAATTTTTTCATATCCGCATTGCGCGGTAATTAAATGTCTCGTCTCATGAGTTAATTTTCTAAAATAACGAGTCTGATTATCACTCTGTTGCTCTGGCCTTGAGCCAGCCTAATCTGATTTTAGTAAATACTAGCAGTAGAGCCCGGCGTTGCCCGGGGATGTAACAGTAAGAGATAGATCAAGTATCGACCATCATAAAGACTGAAAAATAAAATTGACAAAGATTATTGTTTAAGGTTGACGGACACGCATATCTTAATTAGTTTTTTTTTTGTTGGGGGGGGTTACGAATTGGTCAAACTCAAACAAAAACATTGTTTTCAATCGTTATGAGTCTATCGATTGAATAGAATTTTATTATAAACAATTGTCTTGTAAATGGAATTTTTAAAGCATTCTGAATGTAAAAATAAAGAAAAAAGTGTGCAAGACAATCAGTAGCTGCTAAAAAAAAAGTGAAGTTTTGTTGAAATCGGTTGAAAAATGTAGGAAATCCGATCCCATATATAAACGAACACACACACACACACAAACCACCTGGGTTTTATAATAAGTATAACTCGATATGAGTTGTCCCCCTTTCATTCTCGCGACAGCGATGCCTCTTAATCGTGTTTTCAAATTGATTTCGTACAAAAACAATTGTGTTTTTCCAATTTTTGCCGCTGTCAGAACCACCGCAAGGTAATTTTAAGTAGTCCTGTGAAGTTTTGTTGAAATTTGTTGAAAAATGTAGGAAATCCGATCCAATATATAAACGTACAGACACACACACACACACACAATAAGATTTAAAAATAAATAAAAAAGTACTGGAAAGAGGTTTTTTAAAAAAATACTATATAGTTTTACTTATTATTTGTACTCAATGAATTTTCCGGTCTGTTATAACTGATGCATCCTCCATTGAGATCAAGTGACAACAAGTTACTATTCTGCCTAATTTTAATAATGGTCTCGTTTTTCTTTTTTTTTTTTTTTTTTTTTTTTTTTTTGTAAATTCTCTCTCAATGTCCTACCTATCTGTCTAGATTTTCATTTTCACTGACTTTTTATCTGCGGTCTCCGAGAAAAGCGTCAATCGGACAAACAGGACATTAGACGAGTTTAAAACGTATTTTTTTATGTATTTCTCCACATTATTTTTTACATTATTCGGTCTATTGTCCCTCATCTTTGTCGGCATATTTATTACAACGTTTCGGCCGTTGTACAAGGCCGGAGCATACAACGGCCGAAACGTTGTAATAAATACGGCGACAAAGATGAGGACAATAGTCCGAATAATGTAAATAATGTACATAATACCTCATCTCAGAAATATAGACAGGTATTTCTCCACATCGTGTAAATAGTGACGGCTACAAATTCTAACGAACCTGTTAATAAATCTCTTTAAAAAGCCATCTAGTACAATCAAATCTTGAACTTTCTCTACCAATAGATAAAATTGTAAAAAAATTACCGACTTCCTGTGTTTTATTTCCTTTTTGATAATGATTTGTCTGAAAAAAAATATCCGATTACCGATGTCATCGATTCTTAGCACAATTTTAGTTTGACCTTAATTAGAATATCTAAAGCCTTACGGGCACATCTTGACACAACGTTAAGCAACGTCGAGCCTGGTCAATACCTGGATGGGTGACCGCTTGGGAATACCAGGTGCTTTAAGCTTAGATATGCAGGTGGTGTAATGAATAATGGCTCGGAATTGTTAATCATAGAGCAGAGTTCCAATTCCATTTGGCTTCGTTATATTTACTTATATGTAAATACCATCGGGAAAGGTATGAATTCACCTATTCTCTCCCCAGCTATGGGTTAATTAGTAATACTTGTGTCAATAAATCATTATTATCTCCCCGCCCCCCCCCCAAAGTCATACAATGTAAAAAATGTTTTTGGTTTAAAGGGCTGCAAAGGGTTGATAAGTCGTAAAAAAGAAAACCAATAAATCAATCAGAATTTCTGAAGATTGGTCCTTTTCGAATTATTTTATCTAAACCATCAACAGATTTCCCATTGATGATGCTTTATCAATATAAGCCAATAAAACAATATAAACTGATCTTGTAAATAAACTAAATGTCATATAGGAAGAAAATGAGAACTACCGACACCGAGGTTCGAACGTGACACTCTGGATTTATGAATATGTTTACCGCCAGAATTTTTCCCCGCAGTAGATTGCTATTTCTTTCTGCTGTAGACCAGTTGCCATCCAAGGCTATAGAACCCGGTCTGTCCTGCTATTTACCCATAGCTGGGTGGGAGAAGAAAAGGATTCATATCTTTCCCAAGGCTATTAGCACGTATTACTAGTTGATTACCTGTTGATTATTGATTGATTATTGATTGATTATTGGACGTTAAACGATCCGCGCTACTACGAAGGTATTCACTGAATTTGTTAACAAGCTTGATTGACTCTTATGTCTTTTGTTTGTATTTTTTTGCAGTTGTAATTAAATACTGTTTTATTTAACATTAAAGTCCTATGTTGTACTTTATCATTAACGGCCCCATACGGGTCACAAAACTAAACAACATCGAACCTACAATAGAATTTAATTATGGAATTTACTTATGGATAATGATTGTTGGTTGGTTGATTTTGTTTAACGGCATATCGACATCTATGGGTTATTTAATGCCAAAATCTAAATATTTTGATGGCTTCAACTACACAAATGTTGGTCATTTTGTCATAAAATGTATTTTTGGTAATTCCACTATAAAATGTATTGTTGGTCATTTTTTCATATAAAAATGTATTGCTGGTATTATTATTATTATTGTAAAAAGGTATTTTTATACTTTCAGAATTTTTTGCTTTTGTCTTGGGAGTTCGGTATTTACCCATAGCTTGGACCCTAACAGGTGCTACCACCCTGGGTCAGAATCAACCTGGGAACAATAGCAGTTAAGGGGTGGTTCCACGCTTCACACAAGCTCCCGATTAGAGGCATTGCTGCCGGATGTAGTTTGTCGGCATACCCAAGACTTAACATAAAGGTAATATTAATATTAACCATTTCCTTACAAGGAAGCATTTGATACTCATTGACCGAGAAGCCAGTACTATAGTCGATTGAAATTTATGAAATCTCTCTATTAAAATAACTTTTCAAGAAAATAAATTTCTCAAGTCCAGTAGCTGTTATCGCTCTTTTTAGTATTAATGGAGGTTTGTTCCTTAACCTTTTATTTGAAGTAGTGTGAAATATCAATATCGGAATATAACGCTTCTAAAACTAAGTGTTTATCGAAAGTTAACAAATAAATAATTGTGTAGTTATTAGCCACAGTCAAATGCAAAGTATATAACAGAACCGTCCAACAACAAATAAAAAATTGACGAAGTTCGAAATAAGCAATAACAACAGAAAAAAAGAAAGGAACAGAACAAAAAAAAAAAAAAAAAAAAACCATATAAAACTAGCAACCATTACATGCAAGACAAATCAAGAGGAATATAGCAAAATGTTTACAAACTAAGAATTGGCGTTGATACACAATTGGAAGTTCGGAAAAGCGAACATAACGTTCTGATTTCAAAACAAGACAGATCAGTACTGAGTCAGATGAAACTGCAAACCGGCTTATTTTATTGACTAGGGAAAAAATGAATTTGTGTGTTTCTGCCTATAAAAGAGGGGAAAGTGTTTTGCAGCCATTTTCCACTGAATATTGAACTCAACAATAATAGTCTCGTAAACTTCTATATAACATCAAAATCATATCCGGAATAAACATCGGCTTCTCATTGGGAGCACTTAAATCTTCTACTTTGATTTCATATATATTCATGTGACTTCATTCTAAAAGTGGCATTTTGCTCCGTTTGCGTTCTATATTTGATCTGCCGTGTTTGATTTTATGGTTTTACTTCAGTTACGATTAGTTATATGAGGAAATGTTTTGTCAAAGACTCTGTAATCAACACTTATTGAGCGCTTATTAGGATTGATACTTTGCGATGATATCAGATATGCTGAAACATCTGCCGCTAAATAAGAAAAGCAAAAAGATTATTATTTTACTCATTTCATCATGATACTTTTATTGACTTTTGTAGTTATATCCTGTGAGTGTGCTTCTCTTGATAGCTTTCAGGAAAACACACACACATATAGAAATTTATGTGTGTGTGTGTGTGTGTGTGTGTGTGTGTGTGTGTGTGTGTGAAAGTTCTCAGAATATATCTGTAGAGAATACAAATGGAATTTTTTTTTTAATTTTGTTTAACCACACAATATTTCGCTTTTGTTTATCATCAATTATCTTGATAAAGTCGAAAAACGAAACTCGTCGGCAACGACTAATTACTATTTTTCCTATTGTCTAATTCATTCAATTTGTCTTCTCTACAGATATAATCTGAGAACTTTCAAACTTTGTCCACATGGAAAACAAAAACACACACTTAGTCAAAAAAAAAGTTACTAATATCCAAAAAGAGGCTTTTGCAGCAGCGTCACTTAAAAATTTTTGAATTTCGTGTAACTATACAACATTTCGCTTTTGTTTATTGTCACTTGCCTTGATAAAGTCGAAATAAATAATATTCGGATTTTAATGAAACTTTCAGGACTTATTCACAAATGAATGAAATTATTTTTTAAATTACTATTTCTAGAAAATCTTGGTAATTTTTTTTATATATCTGTTAACCCCCACTTAATTTCATGAAATTTTCTAGAATTTAAAATCGTCAACGAAATGTTTTTTGTTAGTTAAAAGCAGGACTCCTTTGAGAATGTAAATCATCATTTTTTTCAAACTTTTACCACATTCCCTAAAATCAGCTCAAATTCGTAAAATAAAAACTTGCAATAAAACAATCTAATCATTTAATTAGATAAGCTTTTAATTACTTTTATAAATAATGTATATTAAAGACATCATAGTCTGAAGAAAAAACATCTTCGATGAATAATGAATTTTTACAAAAACTGTTTGCATCTTTCTTTTTCATTTTAAAATATTTTAAAAATTGTTCCAAACATCATTGAAGTTAGGTTATTAAGTTATTAAGGGAAGACTCAATACAAATCATCACACATAAAATATTTTAAATAATTTTTTAAAAAATTGTGTATTCAAATGTTCTTTTTTTAAGTATCGTGTTTCATACGTGACATTATCGTTAAAGGGTCACATTTTTCATAGGTTGTCTCCCTTAGGGATACACATTTTCGGCTGTGGGCACTTGTTTCTTTTCACTTCCGAAGTTGCTTGAAGAAGCAACTGAATAGAAAAACGGCCCTTTTTAGTGCTACAAAATAATCCGAAAAGTCTTGTAAGTTAGGCATGGTAGCAATTTTTTTCATATAATACTGTTTGAGGTATTGGATTATGCTTAACTAAAATAACTGTACAATTACGTAAGTTATAATAAAATTTAAGTACTTTAAAAATTTAATAAATAAAATAACTTTAACATTTCATAATAATCAGGATGTAACACTTAATAATAAAGAACAAAAAAAAAAAATAAGATCTTAAAAATATAAATTAATAATAAATCCCATAAAATAACAAATTATTGAGTTAGTCTATCACTGCATTTTATTATATTATATCAGTTATTGAAGTTAAAGTTAATAAGTGAGATAATACTATAATTAATATAATTATTATATTAACTCAACAATTAAATTAAATATGTAATAACAGGGATAATATAATAATTAATAAATTTATCTTTTATATTATCTCAGTTATTAAATTAAATAATCATTTCTCAGTTATTAATTTTTTTATTTAATAGCTGAGATAATTAATAAAATACCATTACAGAAGTAATCCAATAATTTATGAAATGTTATTAATCTTAGAAATTTTTTTTTAGTACTTTGAATTTTTTTATATTTTTAGAAAGCATCTTCAAAGTAATGTAAAGTACCTAAAAAATTCAATAAAATTTTAGATAATTGCTTAAAATATTTTGTTAATTTTTATAAATTACCTGGTAGTTAAAAAAAAAATAGGTTTTTACTTAGAATTCGTAAATTTATGTTAATTCTGATCTACCATACTTAACCTGTCCAAACAGAGTTCGGACCTGAGTCCCACTTTTGTAGGAGGAACTAAGGTTTGAGCCAGAGTGCTTTAGACCGATCGACCACAAAAAGCATCACAGCCCAGCAAGGTTTCATTACTCGTGTTTGAAATAGACGCCCCGTTTTTTGTTTATATCTTATTTTATTTTTAACAGTGTTTATTACGTCTATCGAATAAAAATAATGCTTGAAGTAATAAAAATAGGGCGTCTATTTCAAACACGGGTAACGATTAAAAACAAGGTTTGAAATAATCAAAATATCGGATTAAAAAATAAATCCAATAATTGTTTGTAAACTGCTTTGTTTACATTCAGGATGTGAAATCGAGCAGATATGGATTTTCGATTAAATCGGAACGAAGGCATGTGTCTTCCTTAAATAGAAACTTTTTCTTTGGGACATGTTAGTCACATGTTTCGTTCATGAGCACCACGTCTTTTCTCATTGGTCGATCAAGAATTCACGATAAGCTAAACTAAAATAAGGGTTTATTGAAAGTCCACTAATGAATAATTGTGAACTGAGTAACCATCGTCAAATGCAAAATAAATAGCAGAACTGTCAATCAAACAATATGCAAAAAAAACAAAAGAAAGAAAAGAAAGGAACAAGGCAAAAAAAAAGAATATCCTTGCTTATCCATCCGATTTCAAGTAATGCATAGTATTAACATTTTTTAATATATATATGTATTTCAATAGATCCATTAATTATTTATTATACGCAACTTTATTATAGGGAAGCCTAGTTTTATTCACGCTAAACTTTTTTTTAAAAAAATGTTGTCAATTAACAAGGGGGATAACTTTATAAAATTATCTCCCTTAGACCATACACTACTTTTTTTCAGGTCCAACTATGTGATTTTGTGGAATCTTGACCTACAAGAGCGTGGAGTGAGTTGAAATTCAAATTATGCCTCCGAACAACAAATGACATTACCTGTACTATTAAATGGAGTGGATGAAATCAACCGTAAAAGTGTTCTCATTGTATCTATTCAAGACAATGATGACAAATTCAACTTCATGACACATGTTAATTAAAAAATATCACTTGATATAAAAGGCAGTCTGAAAAAAAAACAGAACAGTGGGGGGGGGCATTTCTTTGGGTGCCGTTGGGGCCTCTGCTATTTTTTCAACACTGTTTTATGACTATCAGTCTTCTTTTTTTTTTTAATTATTTTTAAACTGACGTTAAATTGTCAGTCATCAACTAATAATATACATCGTGTATCTGCGTGGGCGGTGTGATGCGTACCACGCAGGAACCCCCGACATGGTTGAAGCACCAAAAGGGCAAGTTTCAGTTGCCTAAGTTGTATTGTCAATCATCAGCTATAATAATGGATAGAGCCGATGCTTACTACCCTGAACCTCTCACCCGCATGGGGTGGGGGGTCCCATGCCTACTGGTAAGGGTGGGGATAGAAGTGCTAATTTCATTGGCGCTTATTTATTTTAAATTGTAATCTTTTTTCTGAACATTTCTTTTAACTCAATTAATCAAGGTAATATATCTCGGTAAAATCATTCCGAGATCGTCCACGAAAGAGGATCTCTTATAGATTTATTTATTCTTTTACTAATAGTAATACTAACCGGTAGTCCATGGCTAGTAATTAAAATAAAATTTCTAGTCCATATTTTTTACATTTCTAGAAATATAAAATCGAGAAAATGATCGCTTAAAAAGTAAAAAAGGTTAAAAGATTTCAACACATGAAAAATTTTCCTGAAAACTGAAACACTATTTTTAAACCAAATTTTTAAGACAATCTCGTTTCTGCTATGTTGGAATCTTTGTAAGATTTTCTTTTTCTTTTTCAACGGAGATACGTCAGTAATTAATCTTTAAATGTAAAAATTTGCGACTTAAAAATTTTTTTTTCGAGTAAAATTTAGGCATAAAAATGTTGGCGATTATTACAAAGAAAATAACATTTTCTCAGATTTATTTTAAATAAAAAAAAAACCTATTCATTATAAAAGTAAATAATTAATAAATATGTAGTGAAATTTTCATTTAAATTGGATAATTCCCTGATTTTTGGTAATTAAAAAAAAAAGGCGCTGCCCTTACCCGCCCCCAACATTTTTCTTCGAGGGTTTGTGGCCCTCAGGTTGGCAAAATTTGAAATCGACATGTAATTGAGAGGGGGTGATCCGGATCAAAGTTGGTGGATGGGGACGTGACCCTAGGCGTCGGCTCTGAAAGCAGTAAAGGAAAAAAAAAGGCAATATTTTTAACTACTGTTACAAATCTCAAGAAACCAATCTGTACTATATATATTGATTGATCCTTAGTTTTGTTAAGGTTGATCCTTGGTTTTGTTAAGGCTGATCCTTGGTTTTGTTAAGGTTGATCCTTGCATTGTTGATACGAGATTATTTCGAGGCTATATTATTTTAATTTTAAGCTAGCTTGCGAATGTGAGGTCATTTTTACGTTTTGATTTGTATTTCAATAAATCTTAAACTAATTCTCTTGACTTCCAGGATTAGACATTGTAATCAGTGAATAACCATAAACATAAAATTTAGAAGAAAAATCCTTTAACGGTTTGGTAAGTAAATGGTACCCACAATTCTATTACACAAAGCGTGGAAGTATGGAGACATAATTATGCTATTTACTTTGTCTTTTTTTTTTTTTTTTTTTTACAATGATATTCTCCCTGTACAAGCACCAAGAGCCACACTGGGTAGAAGGTTACAGAGTAAAAAGCACTAAGAGAAGCAAGGAGATAATTCCACCAAGACGCGAGGGGCCACTGGAAATGAAAGTGAAGCAAAAGGCTTAAGAATGAACCGGAAACCCTATCTTAAACGGGAAACAAGGGATAAGCCTCTGCTCCTGTCCAAAACTGAAGTTGTGCATGTTTTTTATATAAAAGAGAATCTATAAAAAAAAAAAGATGGAGAACAAATTCGAAATATCATCAGTGGATGGGAAAGGAATATTCTCCGGTACTTATTTCAAAAAAACTTTTATTAATTTTCTTTTCATTTTCTAGAAAATGGAGCCTAATCAAAAAAGAGTTGCCTCCCCTATACCAATCTATTGACATATCTAATGGCCATTATCATTTAGGCGCCATATTTTTTTCTCTTTTTTTTTCTTTTTTCATCTATAGCCCATTTTATTTAAAAACCTAAACCTTTCTCAACGAATATGTTGTTTATGTTTAGCTTATAATATAACTGGCAGTATCTTTGCTGACATTAAAAACGAAACAATTCGCGGAAATAAAATAAAATATGAAACATTAGACTTAAAGCACATTAGACTTAAAATCTTGGTGTTATATAAAGCATTAGACTTAAAACACAAAGGTTAGTCTACATAGTGAAAATAAAACCAGTAGCAATAATAATAATAATAATAATAAATGCCCCGATATTGCACCAGATATGTCGCTTACTCATTCTGATCTTAAATGGCTGAAAGTTTAACATGTGCATGCTTTGTATATTATGATGAAGTGCAATAAATAACCAGTTCAATACAACAGATTTGCTTGTCGGTTGTCTGAACTGAATTGGGTTTATTCTCTAAGGGCTGATTATGAGCGGGAATATTGAAGGAGCATCATGGTCGAGTATCGAAATTTCTTTCTTTCTTTTTTTTTTTTTTTTTTTTGAGCCATAAACAATGTTACAGCCAAGTGACTTTGTAGTCACCTCTAAGCTCTGAACAATCCCTGTATCTGTGCTCGTCTGTTCAGACCGGGTTACCTGACCTGAAGGTATTTTTAACAGGGACCCAGATGCAAGTTTATGCTCTGACGGCTGATAAGATAATGCAATTAAGTTTTTATTTACATTTTTGTGTTCGTATAATGTTTTTCTTTTCTAGATATGGAGGATGTAAAACAATTATACGAACACAAGAAAAATTTAGTAAACAACTTGATGGATGTCAGAAGTCTTTAATGAAACTTTTATGAACGTTGGATTGCAGCCCAAATACACAATATTTAATTTAACCTTGCTAACCAGACGCTTCCTCTGTAGCTAAACGGCATAACACGTCAGGCTATATGGCGGTTCCGTGTAGAATACAAGTTTGATATTTAGTCAAATTTCAGGAAGTGGAGCCAGATTGAGAACTTTTCAGCACCCACGTGCTTCGAACCAGTATCTTCACTGGTTCTTGTTTCAGCCGATACGTTCATAGGGCTTCCACGGGCGGATATTGCATTCAAGCAGATTAGGTCGCACTTCGACCTTTATAACATTAATACAACTAGCCGTATGTGTCCATAATGGAAACCGCTTTAGTCACGGAGGCCAGCCTAGATGTGTGTGTGTGTGTGTGTGTGTGTGTGTGTGTGTGTGTGTGTGTGTGTGTGTGTGTGTGTGTGTGCGCGCGCGAGCGTGACTGTGTGAAGTAACAGTATAAAAATAGTAAAATGTATTGAAATATAGGGTGTCCCAAAAGTCACCAAGAGGCCTGGAAGTTTAGTAGCTTTCTTTTTTATTAACTTCATTTAGTTTTCTTTTTGATGTATTTTATAAAGATGGCTTTGAAAATGAATCATGTAAAATTACACGACTGAAAAACGAAGATAAACTAGTGAAATCTCTCTACCGAATCCAAGGGTCACTAATTCAGACTTAACGAACATATTGTCGCCATTACGGTGTGAGAGATTCTCCATGTTTTTAGAATAAATATCCAGTAAGTGACCTTACAGACAGTGGCATACCTCGACTGTACTGGTAATGTACGTGTCAAAACGAATGGAATTCAGCCAGGGTGAACGATATGCAACTGAAACATGAGTAATATGATGGTGATCATGCTCATCTCAGAATTTTCTGATAGGTGATTATAAGAGAAATTATTCAAACATCTCAGGATAAATCTTATGGAATTCTCCTGCCATTCTGTTCATCCTCCTGGGGGGGGGGATAGTTATCAGTTTATGGCTGCGTTTCGTTTGTTTTGATGAGTTCATTACCACTACTGCTGTTTTCTCAAGACAAGCGACGTTTGTACAAAAACTTATAATTTTTTGTAGATTTTTCTATATATCATACTTATTATAAAACCCAGGTTAAGTGTGTGTGTGTCTGTTCGTTTATATATTGGATCGGATTTCCTACATTTTTCAACCGATTTCAACAAAACTTCACAGGAATACGTAAAATTACCTGGCGGTGGTTCTGACAGCGCCAAAAATTGGAAAAACACAATTGTTTTTGCACGAAATCAATTTGAAAACACGATTAAGAGGCATCATTGTTTCGAGAATGAAAGGGGGACAACTCATATCGAGTTATACTTATTATAAAACCCAGGTTGTTGTGTGTGTGTGTGTGTGTGTGTGTGTGTGTGTGTGTGTGTGTGTTCGTTTATATATGGGATCGGATTTCCTACATTTTTCAACAGATTACAACAAAACTTCACTTTTTTTTGGCAGGTAGTATTTCTTATTGTCTTGCACACTTTTTTCTTTATTTTTACATTCAGAATGCTTTAAATATTCCATTTACAAGACAATTGTTTATAATAAAATTCTATTCAAATCAGTAGACTCATAACGATTGAAAACAATGTTTTTGTTTAAGTTTGGGTTTGACCAATTCATAAATAAAAAAAATAATAATTAAGACATGCGTGTCCGTCAACCTTAAACAATAATCTTTGTCAATTTTATTTTTCAGTCTGAAATGATGGTCGATACTTGATCTATCTCTTACTGTTATATCCCCGGGCAACGCCGGGCTCTACTGCTAGTATTTTATAATTGTATACAATTTTTTCAATATAACTTGAAGATGATAGACATATTGTCACAATATTGTTGAACATTCTCAATTACTGGGTCTTTTATTTCTTTTTCATTTCTTAAATCGAACTCTTCTCTAAGTGTTGAAAAAATATTAGAAGAGTTACGTCAAACATTTTTATTATTATTATTATTATTATTATTAAAATTATTATTATTTCCATTGATTTATGTTGTATACACATTACCTTCCGGGTCCCAACCAGACAACTAAAATCAGTAATGGTTTCATGACAGTTTTCACTTTTGCGAAAAAAGAATCACACTCATTTTACATAGATAAAGCTCATCGTAACGCGTGACCTGTACTTGTGAGTATATTTTTCTTTCTTTCTTTAAAGTTTGGGCTACCGTGAATCCCTTCAATGAGTCTATCGGAACCTTTTCCATTATTATTATTATTATTACTACTACTACTACCAAAATTTTCATTATATTTTTCCATCATTATCATAATTTCAATAATCTATATTTTATACAATTTCTGACGTAACTGTTAAATTCTATCTGATTTATTGCTTCATCAAAGATATTTGCTATTTTGAAATGTTTTGTTTGTTTTGGCTCTGATTTAATTCGCTTCGAAGATTTATTCTGGGCTATAATGATTTATTTCTTCGGGTGTCCTCTGCTTAGCGATATCAATGATTTTC
Source organism: Acanthosepion pharaonis (assembly GCA_903632075.3). Lineage (NCBI taxonomy): Eukaryota > Metazoa > Mollusca > Cephalopoda > Sepiida > Sepiidae > Acanthosepion > Acanthosepion pharaonis. The sequence continues at coordinate 1,885,769 of CAHIKZ030005066.1, forward strand.
CATCTGCAATATGCCCTAATTTTTCTCTTCTCTATCCAGTGTTTTCTTTCCTCAATTTTATTATTATTATTATTATTATTTCCTTGGGTTTCTGTTGTATACACATTTCTTTCTAAGGTCAGAAATGGCTTCATGACATTTTCCACTGATTATTGTTGTAAAAAATAAACTAAGATCACACACATAGATAAAGCTCTTCATAATGTGTGACCTGGTATTTCTTTAAGGTATAGTCTACCAAAAATGTGTAAAGTCTCATAAAATTGTTACAGGTCCTATCCGTGTAATAAGGTACATAACAGTTTCTTGCAGTTTCCTTCCCATAAAAAGTGACATATTTTCTACGTGCTGTGATATTGGTCAAGTCTTTCATGTCGAGTTTTATATTCGGTTGATGCTAACATTTATATTCAGAATAGCAGCAGCAGCAGAAGTAGTAGTAGCAGAAGTAGTAGTAGTAGTAGTAGTAGTAGTAGTACAAGGGCGAGTTTATCAACTTGGTAAATAGAATCGGCAACTCCCATTCACTCTCCAGTTGAGACCTCAATTTTTTCTCAATAGTGCAATAAGGAAAATCACTGGTAGTCCACGATATTATCAGGTTATATATATATTGTATTATATATATATATATGAAGAAATATAATTTTAAGGTGTGCTATATTTATGGGATAAGGTGTTCAATATCAGAGATAGAGTGTAAATATAAATATAAAAATGAAAATTGAAGTCAATACTCAGAGTCGCCTCTGAGTGTTGACTTCAGTATTCACTTTTATATTTATACATGCATATATATATATATATATATATATATATATATATTGTTGTAAGCCTAATGAAGGAGAACTATCCGCAGTGCCGATTATACGGGGAGCCAGAATTTTGCCTGGCCGATCGGTTGCCCCCACACTTTTTTAAGTTTTGTAGAGAACAAAATCAGAGCAGACAAATTACACTGTTCTACTAGTATTGATATTATTATTAACCGTTTGATTTTGTTTTGAAGTTAACCCCTCTCTTGTGGTCCAACAGCTTGAGAGTGAAAAAGAGGGCAAGAATAGATTAGAACTCCGCTACTATGAATGAAAAGTTATTCCATTTAAGTTAGTGACGTAGCATACTAAAACTCATTTCTAATTTGTGTATACGATAGTGCTGTATTATAAAAATAAAGACGCCGCTTGAATTGGTAACCCCTCCTCCACAGAAAAATCTCCCCCCTCCCAACTGCCCCCACACTTTCAGAGTTCCAGAATCGCCATTAACTATCCGTCATACATATACTCATTACAGTTCAAAAGTTTAAAAACACCCTTGGTAATTTTTTAAATTGGCCCCAGAAGTAGATTTTTTTAAATAAGAGAAAATTATTATAAATGGTTAAAAAAAAAAAGTGTGACATGATTTTTTTATTAGAAATTTTATTATGAAAAAAGAAAAAACGCATTTTGTGATTAAATTTTGGCCTTGTCAAAATATCCACCTTTAGCCTTGATTACTGCAGCACAAATATTTTGCAAAAGTTTCTCCAAATCCAGGTTTGATAATTGATTCCATTTTATTCCTTCAATGACATTAAGAGCTTTTTTTTTTATTTAATTCCGAAGGTTGCTTCAAACGTTTGAACTGTAGTGTATATATATATATATATATATATATATATATATATATATATAGAGAGAGAGAGAGAGAGAGAGAATATTAGTGGAAAATATACATACGTATGCAAAATATATAAATACCCATACATGTATATTTTCAGAAAAAATTCCAAGAGGAAGAAACCAGGTAGAACTCAAATGTCTAGGACAGAGTAAGGATATAATAAAAAAGGCTTAAACACTAATATTCCATGTATATATATATATATATATATATATATATATATATATATATATATATATATATATATATATACAAGTTTCATTAAAACGCTCAGGTACCGCGATTAGAAAATACAACTATAATAGCCTCATACACATGTAAATAAAACAAAAGATTAAAACTAATGGAAGCGCTAATAATACAAAAGAAAAAAGCCAACACTCAATGATATCAGCTATGAACACGGCCACAATGTGCTGACCGTGTTTTGAAAATAAAATACAAATTCCTATCACTCCAGATACATATATAAAACAATCTAAACATTCTGTTAAAAATAAGTATATAAAAAAACAGCTAATGGCTAATAGAAGAATTACCGAAAAACGCTTAGCTATATAGAACATTCGGAAAGATTTTACACATTCTACGTCCAGAAAGCAAACACCTTATACGAACACTAGAAACATTAAATAAAAAGCTTAATTGCAATATCTTTAGCTGTCTTTAATGAAACTTGTATAAAAGTAGGATTGATGTCCAAATACACACACACACACACACACACACACACATATATATATATACAGGGTGACCCCCAAAAAACGGGAACTTTTTAATAATCCAATAAAACCAAGAGTGATGGAAGAAAAATATTTTATTCAAAGTAATTGAAATCTTAAAACATGCCATTTAAGAAACAATGATGGAATTTTCATTTTTAAAAAATTACGTCCTGTAGGTGGCGTCCTCCTGTACGAATGCATTCTTGAAATTTGCTGTTGAGATTCCTCATCTCAGCTGGGATACTGTGAATTTCATCTTGAATTTTAAATGGCGAAATGTTTACTTGCTCAAGGTCACTGTCTCGCAGTGTTGCCACTTGCTCATGTCTGGCAATACGCACTTCAAAAATTCCCGGTTTTTTTTTTTTGGGGGGGTCACCATGTATATTAATGGATACATATAATATCCAACGTCGTTAACACTACTCGGGGTTTCATGCAGTTAATGCAGTCTTTAGGTGTGGAGATTTTGACCGTTATCTATCGCCTTCACGTGATGAGGACTAAATATTGTGTGTACAAACTTGTTTATTTAAAATATAGAATTAACTATTACTAATTGTTATCGTTTTTATCCTACCATTCCTATATATATAACAATTAGTAATAGTATGTGTATATACGTGTATATGTTATTGTGTATGTGTGTATTCGCATGTGTTTTTGAACATAAAAATATAGGTCCTTGCTGGATTAGATAATCGTTATATTTATTTTTATATGTTTATATTTGATTTGTAACCTGTAGTCGATATTAAATTTGTCAAATTTTCTCCATTACAAAGCTGCACGCCGTTCAATTTTACTTTCCGTCGTCCCATCTCTCTCCCCCACCTCGTCTTTTCCTCCCTCTTACTCTAACATTAGATTGTCTATGGTGTGTGTATGTCACCACGAAATGTATCTTTATGCATTAGACATCCGACAACGTTCATTTTTCTCTTACTTAAACCCCTTCCACCCACCTCTCCTAAAATTCTCTCTGTTAAGGTTTAATCTCCCTCCTCCTCATACTTACACTCTCTCTCAATTCTGTTTTTATTTCCGGAGTTGTTTTTTCTGTTTTTTTTTGAATTTGTAGGTCTGATGAATTGGATCGTATTTACGATTCCAATGGAATAAATTATAACCATGGAATATTAGTGTTTAAGCCTTTTTTTTTATATATATATATATATATATATATATATATATATATATATATATGTGTGTGTGTGTGTGTGTGTGTGTGTGTGTGTGTGTGTGTGTGTGTGTGTGTCTCTGTGTGTGGTATAGAACTAATTGCTTGATTTTCTCGGCCTAATCCGTCAGGGATTATCGGAATTTTTTTAAAAAAGGGAACAGTCATTAAGAAGGAATTAACTGTGAACCGAACGAAACCAGAGGGGAATAGATAATAAGCATTGAGATGTTACTGTGTCTGAACTTATAATAAAAAAAAATACAAAAAAAAAAACAAATCTGCTTGAGAGAGATAGAAAGGCAGAGAAATCTAGCAACAAAAATAGGGATAGAGACATGATTCCTTCTTGATCAGTTCTGTTCATTTATCTCTCGTATTTTGCCGTAAACCAGGACCTCTTTACTCTTTTTATGTCAGGTTACTCTAAGAATGTTACCCATGTAAACCAATACTATATGCGGCATCATCGGGTTATCGGTGACTAAACCTGTTCCCCCACCAGATTTTTTTTCCCGGTGGGGAATTCCATAAGACACTAAGCCGAATTAAAAAAAACAAAAAAAAAAGATCTGCCAGTAGGTGAATGAACGTTCTTACGAGGTCAACGCCTATCTACCAGATAACCTATTGGGTTAGGGTATTTAACAAGGAGATATAATACTCCGAGGTAACGCCCGTAGTTGAAAAGCAACTGATGATGGAGACTTAATTTTTTTTCGTAGTTTACTTTTGAGGTAAAATACACGAGTATTACTCGATACTGCAAGTAGCGTAAAAAGACAACCAACACAATAATGACTAACAATGCCATTGATACAATAGAGAAGGTCTATTTTGGATGCGTGGTATTGCACTTAGTTGGAAAGTTGGAGTTTGACATCATGAATAAGGATACAAAATATTTTTTCTAAATCATTAACGTTTTTTGAAGAAACGAGTTTGAAGCTTACATTTAGGTTCAAAATCATAGCGTTGGAATTTCATTCCTGTGATCAATGAAAGCCTTATCGCACGGTCTTATAAAATTTATAATTTACTGAGGCTTTACAAATTGTATATAGACAAGATGCATGACACAAGTACATTATTACTAAATACTAAATCATTGTGACATCAAATAAGATCTTCATTTACTTCAAAGGGAAATTATACTGAACAATTAAGCTATATTTTGATGTAATATGTTATATCGTGTAGTAGTTTTAGTTCTATTTTCAATAAACAATTTGTCTCATAATTTATGGCCAACAGTATTATGGTGTTATATACACTTTTATCTATTTTTTGCTTTTATTAATTATGATCTAACAAAATCTATTCATTGTGTAGCCATTTTTGTAATTTTTTACAATTTTGTTACACAGTTTTTAATTATCAAATACAGTAAAAAAAAAACTTACATATGTTGCTTGAAGTGATTAATAATTAGAATTCTGGTTTCAATATATATTCCATTCAATGTATCTAATACAAGATATCAAATTTATTTGGATTTAGTCTTGAAATAGTTAAATTTTTAAACTGGTTTGTAAGCAAAAACTTAAGGAATTTAGGCATTTCTCTACATTTTTTCAAACAATATTTAAAAGTAATTGCTCAAAAAATAATAATAGTAATAGCTATGAATCTATTCTTATGTAGCATTACTTAGCACATCAAACCGCAGATTTTACACCGAGTGCAATGTTGATTTTTTAAAGGAGTGAAAAATCAACTTTCCCTATTGATACAAATCTTGATCTGTTTCAGATCAATGGCTGGATGCTACTGATAATACAAATACGACTCATGAAAGGACTTGTGGCCAACTAGGTGAGACATAGGCTGGGCCAAAAAGTGTAAAAGTAATGCAGTTTGTTTTATTATATAAAAAATAAGGAACGTACATCAATATATATATATGGAATTTTGAAAGCATTCTGAATGCAAAAATAAAGAAAAAAGTGTGCAAGACAATAAAAAACACTACCTGCCAAACAACATAAATCTATAGAAATAATAATAATTTTAATAATAATAATAATAAAAATAAAAATGTTTGACGAAACTTTTCCAATATTTTTTAGACACTGAGAGAAGAGTTCGATTTAAAAAATGAAAAAGAAATAAAAGACCCAGTAATTGAGAATGTTCAACAATATTGTGACAATATGTCTATCTTCTTCAAGTTATATTGAAAAAATTGTATACAATTATAAAATACTAGCAGTAGAGCCCGGCGTTGCCCGGGGATATAACAGTAAGATATAGATCAAGTATCGACCATCATAAAGACTGAAAAATAAAATTGACAAAGATTATTGTTTAAGGTTGACGGACACGCATGTCTTAATTAGTTTTTTTTTTTATGAATTGGTCAAACCCAAACTTAAACAAAAACATTGTTTTCAATCGTTATGAGTCTACCGATTGAATAGAATTTTATTATAAACAATTGTCTTAGAAATGGCATTTTTAAAGCATTCTGAATGCAAAAATAAAGAAAAAGTGTGCAAGACAATAAGGAAAACTACCTGCCAAAAAAAAAAGTGAAGTTTTTTTTAAATCGGTTGAAAAATGTAGGAAAACCGATCCCATATATAAATGGACACACACACACACACACAAACAACCTGGGTTTTAAGTATAACTCGATATAAGTTGTTCCCCTTTCATTCTCGCGATGTCTCTTAATCGTATTTTCAAATTGATTTCGTGCAAAAACAATTGTGTTTTTCCCATTTTGGGCGCTGTCAGAACCACCGCATGGTAATTTTACGTAATCCTGTGAAGTTTTGTTGAAATCGGTTGAAAAATGTAGGCAAACCGATCCAATATCTAAACGAACAGACACACACACACACATACAACCTGGGTTTTATAATAAGTATGATATCAGAGGTTCACATCACTGCTTCTCGATGTATTCACCACCTCTTTCTATGGCAGTGTCCCACGTAGGAATGAGAGCATGTATCTCAGCTGGCTAATGATGTTTTTCTTCTTCATCATCTCAATAACATTTGCTCTTCGCTATCTCTTTAATAGGAGCAAAATGATGGAAGCTTGAGGCTAGTAATACAGGTATATATATATATATATATATATATATATATATATATATATATATATATATACAGCTGGCCACTCATATTCGAGGATACCTGTCTACTAGCCAATCCCTTATTGCAGACGCTTGCTCAGGCGTATTTGTGTTTATTCAACACCCACAGAGCCCACCTCTGGTTTATACTACAACTATGCTGAGCAGACCTTAGTTACAGTTTTCTGGGATGGAGCCTGTTATTTAGCGTGATCAACAATTTGAACAAGGCCTTCACGGTCAAGTCCTCGGCCACGATGACTTGTGACTTTGTGCTAGCACAGATATCGACGGAGCCCAAGGGTTCCGTTTATCCAATTTCATTCATATGGCTTGGGTCAATCCGTGGTATGGTTTTCATGCATTGTCCAAAGGTGCCACGCGCTGGGATCGACCCCTACAACAACAGGAAGTCACCTTACTGACAAATGTACCATGTTGAGAGTCGAAACCGGGTCTCATGGAATGCGAACGTTCTAACCACACGGCCACATGCTCATGACATATATATATATATATATATATATATATATATATATTAAAGAAAAACAGACCACTTTAAGGCTCCATTGTAATAATTTATTTCACCAGAGACCTTTTAAAGGAGGTTGGATCCTCAGACATCACTTCCAAAAAGTTGAAACGAAAAATGAAATGATAATTTACACTTTTGACGGGTAGTATTAAGTTTATGTAATTTAACAGAGAGGGTAGCGAGGAGTGGTGTGAGAGACATGGTCGAGTTTAGAGAGGGTTTATTTTAATATTTCTTTCTATCATACTTAGTATTGAGGAAGGAGGAACCAGACATTGACCTCATTAATCGGTTAACTTAACGGAAATGATATGTTGAAAGGGAAGGAGAGAAGAGGGAAAAAGAAAAAGAAAAAAGAAAGAAGGGGGAAGTAAAGAGAAAGATGTATTTAGGGTTTATGGAGGAAGAAGAGGGGGTGGTATAGTTTTATCAATTTATGAAAAAACAAAAACAGATTTTAACGTTTGATAGTAATTTAAATGTTTAAAAATTAATTTGATGCTTGCTAACAATTTAAATATTTAACTCTTTTACAAATAATTTAGGGATTTAATATGAATTATATACTATATTTAAAAACACATTGAGAAAAAAAGCATTGAGAAAAATATTTAAAAAAATAAAAATTAACTGATAGTAATCTTTTAATATTGTAAATGACTTTTAAGGTAACATCTTTATCAGTTTGAGTCTAATTCATGAAAGTAATTTGTAATTATTTTTAGATGGGTAATTTTTCTTACTTAAAGTTTAGGTTTCAAATTAAGATGGAGTAATATTTGAAGTTAATATTAAACGTTTTGTTTTTCCATGTATATATACCACATATACACTTATGTAAACCTCACATATATATACGTTCATTTACATGTGCAATTACACACATAGGCACACACATATGTAGCGATATACACAGGTACCTATGCATATTCATATATACATGCTTACACATACATTTACAAACATTTACACATATTTATATTTATATCTATTTAAACTTTTCCTTAAATTTCACAGTTAATGTTTAACATTAGGTGGTGACTTAAGTGTTTGAATATCAAAAACAATATTTCTAATTTTAATACTTTTACTATCAAGATTGATAGTTAAAGAGTAATATATTTAAAATTAAATTATCAATTTAACATGAAATTACCTCCAGATGATAAAAAATTTCAATCTCACAATTCTAATTAGAGAATATTTAAAGAGAAAATAAGATTAAACATTAATAAAAGAATTTTATGTCCTTCCATTAGAATACTCTCTCTCTCTCTCTCTCTCTCTCTCTCTATATATATATATATATATATATATATATATATATATATATATATATATATATATATATATATATATAAAATCTATACCCGTAAATACCTATATATGCATATGTATTCATATTACTATATCCTACATATATTCACACATTAAATATACAAACTCACAAATACTTATATTTATATATATATATATATATATATATATATATATATATAGACAACATGCAATCCTATATACATGACACACGATATATATATACAAAAAATACCCACCCAAACTTACGAATACACATATACACACACATATATATATATATATATTTACATATGCGCCCACAATACATATATACATATATATGTATATATACACACTTACACAAATGCATATACATATACACACAGAACCACATGTCAATGTCCAAGTCTATCTACACATTTGTATACATACAATTATGTATCTGCATCCATGTGTGCATACAGTCATTTCCAAATCCAAAAATAACACAATTTTTTCTATATAGTTATTTCTAAATATATTTAGTTAGATTGAGATGGTTTTTATGTCTAGATTTAAAAATTAACTCGTTATGTTGGTTCAGTGATATATCCGGATCTTTATGCTTTATCATTAGGATCTTCACTTTTATACACAGGTCACATCGGTCTCTGAAATTTATTCGAGTTCGAGCCCTAGAGATGATTTTCCATTTTACTTGTGGGGTTAAGCCGTTCTCCAACAAATCCCTATAATGTTTT
>CAHIKZ030005066.1:1900000-1920000 GCA_903632075.3 Acanthosepion pharaonis
GCCATACCTAGCTGGTCGATCAGAAAAAGTGTTCAATTCGAATGGAGCAAAAACAGCATCATGTTTAAATGTAACAGAGTCTTTACTTTAAAGTACTTTCATTAAAAAAAAAAAACATTTAGAATTAATGCATTTACTGATTTAAAAGAAGTAGTCTGTATTTATTCAATCGAGAGTTAACCGAGGACATAAAGGGGTAAAACAGGCAACATGAAGACCCACTTCAAACGAAAATTATTTTGGAGTTTTTGAAATTCAATTTGTCAGTGTGCTATCGGGGATGTAAAAGAGGGTACATTTATAAAGCAGTTGTTAAGTTTGATAAAAATTGGTTGAAAGACCAATGGAAAATAAGAAAGAAACCAGTAAAAAACGCCATTTTTCGCTATTTACGCGCGTTTTTGCCATATGGGTCGACTCAATTATCAAGTTAAATGGCTGTTAAACAATCAACGTTGTTTACTACAATTGAGCGAAGTTTGTATTAGATTGTTTGAAAATTGAGGGAGTCTTTAGTTTAAAATTTGTGTTGAAATCAATTTTTCGTTTTTCGCTAAGCGCAGTGGCGTAGAAATAAAAATGAGGTATCGTTGAGCTCGTCATGTTGTAAGTAACCTGCATACCGAGTTTGAACGAAATTTTTGATCGGTTTTATCGATTATTGAATTTGTAAAAAAAATATTGATATTTCTACGCTAAGAACCTATCTCTTAGATTTTACAATGTATGTGCCAAGTTTGATCTCAAGTGAAAATATAGCCCAGAGACAGACAGACACACAAGGACACTGACATCCTCTGTTTTATATATAGAGATCTATACTAAAATTCGGCCAATGTTCAAGAGCTATTCGTGGTAGAGAGTTACCGAATGATGTGTGTGACATGAATGTAAGAGGAGTTACAATGAAGTAAAGATAAGGATGATAAGAATTGATAGCGATTGATCCATGACTAGAAGAGATTAAGATTGTAGCGTCCACTGAAGCATCAACAAAGGAGATTTTTTCCACAGACTTAGCAGTTCTGAGGAAAAACTGAGCGGAACTTCCTTACAAATGGAATACGGAGGTGTTGCGTATGATTCGACTCTATTGACGAAGAATAGTGATTCCTAGTTGTAAATGTCTGAAATAAAGGGCAATTCTCATCTGAACATTTGCCATGAAAATATTGACAGAAGAATGATAGTCTTACAATGTTGCATCTATAGGAAAGAGGCTACAGTGCGGAAAGAATGTCATCTGTTACACAACGGCGTAAACGAACTTGAACTTTTTCAAGGCTAGACAGTGAAGATTGGGTAGCTCCAACCCAGATATTACAGAAACACTGATATTCTGGTCTAATCTTTCTTTTGTAAAGATGAAGCATGGCCAAAAGGAGTCATGTACTTTTTTCTTTAAATGGGAAGAAAACATCATTTGTTGTTCGAGATTTTTACTTTAATATGAATCATGATTTTACAGGGTACTTAGACGTGCTGCAATGATTAGCCAGATTGTCTTGCTGTATCAATTACGACTGAGTATTGAGTTCGTGCTTCATTGAATGCTCCACACTTTCAGCCTTGTGATACATCAAAGCGTAGCGTAGAAAATCGTTTCGAGAAATTCGACGTGGTGTAATGGTTAGCAATCTTGTCTCGCTCGATCAATTACAACTGAATAGTGAGTTCGATCCTCACTGAATGCCCCCATACTTCCAGCCTTGTGCCGCATCTGAACTACGCTAACCATGACTTTATATTTTAACTACCTTTTATTTACTATTATTAACGTCACCTATCCTATTAAGTGTTCGCAGTAAATAGCATTTACACTAAATATCAAATGACACCAAGTTTCCGCAACTTTCTAGCACCGTAAACTTCAAATAATTCAGTATTGCTATCGGTCGCAACTCTTTCTCTGATTTTCTATTCATTATCATGGACGTTCCCAGCGCTCTGATAACGATTGGCATGACTGTCATATTACATGTTACACAAATTTCACACCTCCTTGATTGGGATGCTTATTTATTTTTTCACTTTCAATTTCAGATTTGAGAATCCCATGTACAAAACATGTGGGTAATGAGGAAGATTTAAGTTTAGTGTAGCCATTCACACCCGCAATTGAGCTGGAATCCCACCTTACTCAGGGGTAAGATGAATGTTTTCAGGAGGGTTAACGTTTTCTCGGCTCAAACAAAAAGAGATTCAAAATTTTTTTTTGTATTGAGTCATTTGACCAGATTTAAGGAAATGGGACGTTTAAAAATTGCATCTTCTTCTATGTGTCGTGACCCTTTCAGAACATGGGCGGTCATGGCTCTCCACAGTTTCCTGTCCCTTGTAGCCGTTAATAAATTTTGTCTTTTTGTTATCTCTCCTAACCCCCGTTCTGCCATCTGCTTACACAAGCTCTTTCGGTAGGTTATGCGGGATATATTGAAGTCAAGAGGCACACTCTTGACTTCCGTACATCCCGTGAGTCTCAAATTTTCCAGGCCCTCTTCCCACATCTCTTTCTGGAGTTAAGTATAATTATCCTGTTTTCCATTTTCTCGAAAGTTTTGTCGTTGTTCACATGTTCAGTTCATGGTATTGTCAGCATCCTTCTATAGAAACATATCACCTCAAGTTCCATCTTCATTTATGTGGAAATGGTCCAGCACTGATATTCTATATCAGTTCAGTACTCTTTTCTTTATTTTCAAACGAAATTTTCCTGTCTCAACGTATTTTGCTTAGTTTTTGGAAGGCATCTTTCGCTATCCCAGAACGCCTTCAGATTTCGGTGTCACGCTTTTTGTTCACACTTCCCAAATATTTGAATTTTTCGTAGTTGCTTAATGTTGGGCTTTTCCTTTTGCTAACAACCATATATTCTGTCATCTTGTAATTAATGTTTAGTCCTTTCTTCTCGCTTTCCTTCATTACCTTCTGTCGGGGTTATTGTGGTTTCTTTTGAATCTCCTCTATCGGCACTGTGTCATCTGCATATCTTACGTTAAGACTGAGGCCACAAGTAATGAACCTTTTCTAATTGTCTCAAAATGGCCTAAATGCATATGTTAAATAAATCCGGTGAGACGACACATCGTTGTCTTATAGCCATTTTTATTTTTCAATATTTAAGGAATTAATTTTCTGTCCGTATGCAAGCGGTTTTCTCCCAGTATAGGTTTCGGATTATTTTAATATCCTTCCCACATATGTCAAGTTTTCCAATAGTTCATTGTGAGGGAATTTATCAAACGCTTTTATATATTCTATAAAACAGGTATACAAGTATAAAATTATCCAAAAAATACAAGTCTTTGTTGCTTACCTTGAGAAAAAAACATAACTTGAAGATTGTTAAACATTGTTAAATACTGTCTCTTCTCTTCTTTTTTTTTCTTTACTTAAATAGTACACTTCTCTAAGTGTTGCAAAGAATTGGAAGAGTTATGTCAATCATTTTTAATTTTGAGTTCAATCCCTGCGCCAAATAATACATATATTGTTATGGGGTCCACCCCTTTTTCATACAATTGGACTCGACCAGTATGTACTTGGACTGCTGCCGTTAAATAGTCAGTCAGAGTAGAGCGATAGAGATTGTGATTGAGTTGGAGGTAGAGTAATAGTGTGAGGTAACCGCTTGTAGAAGTCACAGTTACAAGCACGTAGACTCTAAGGAAGTCCTACTTCGAGACTGGATTTACTAGATTGTATATATATATATATATATATATATATATATATATATATATATTATTATTATTATTATTATTGCGACTAACCGCGTTTCTGGATTTACTAACCGTATTACCAATTGTATTATTGTGTAAATACATTTATTTGTTATATTTCATTCCTGCGTTTGTCATTCGTTGGAGACCGGATTTCATCTCGGAAACCACAACAGATATAATTAGTGGAAACAGGACAAGAAGCAAGTGATCAGCACAACTGACCAAGACAACATATTCCGAGGCATGGTCAACAGAATGAGTATATGCTACCACCATAGATTAAATAAACGGTTTACTTAGAAATTGTCTGAAGGTTATTCAAATCTACAGGCACCTGAAGAAGTTCGCAGAGCACAGCATCGGAAACGTTGTGATCGAAACAACAAAGATGAGGACATTAATCCAACTTAAATAATTTAAATAATAAACAAATTCATAGTCACAAATACAGACTTGCACGCAGGAAAAACAAACACACAGCACATATTTTCTATGTACCATGTCCCTTCAAGACGTTGGCGATCATGGCTCTCCATAGTTTCCTGCTCGTCATACCCCTTAATAAATATCTTTTCACTATCTCTCCTATCCCTTGTTCTGCCGAATATTTACGCAAGTTCGTTAGGTAAATAATTCGTTGTTTTTTCGTGTCCCTCTTGCCGTCATTATGTCCTGTGGGTGTCAAATTTTCTAAGCCTACTTTCCTTATTATGTACCTTAGAAATTTCAACTGTCTCTTTCGGATGCTAAGTATAAGTATTCTTTATATTTTCATTTTACTCACATGTTCAATCCATGATATTCCCAGCATCCTTTTGCAGAAGCAGATTTCTGTTCTTCCAAATCTCATCATCAAAATTGAGGAGATTGTCTATTATTCACTTTTATATAGGGAGACTTATATTACTTTACTGCTTAGTACTCTTTTTTTGTTTCTAACGACATTTCCTCGTCCTGGGTATGACGGTAGCAAAGTCAAAATACTATTAAAGTATAAAAATAGATTTATATAGCAAAAATACCAGCAATACATTTATGAAATAAAACATATTACCAGCAATACATATTTGAAAAGTTAAAAACTAATAATAACAGCAATACATTTGACTCTCGACAAAAAACATCTTTTAAAAAATACATCAATGAAATCTGATCTACAAACTGATTTCTTACAAAGAATACATATTGTATTCATACGAACCTATCCTAAAAATCTTGACGGCAGTAAATAACCAATTGAGGTGTTGATATGCCGTAAAACAAAATAAACCTAAACCACAAACCTTTGAACCCTGACCACCGTTTTACCGGTGGTAGAGAAAAATGGCGTAATGCCCAGTTACCGATTGAACAGTGGTAGAGAAAAATGAATGAATGCCCAGCCAGCGGTTGAACGATGGGTAAACACTTATAACTGTTTTTATATCTACCGTGAAACATTACATACCAATTATTTGCGAATTTTGACTCAGGAGCTCAGGCAGAAGTGTTAAAATTGTTCAGGATTTTCCGATATTTTTCGATTATTGTCCATTTGTCGCCATATTTATCCCAACGTTTCGTTGGGATAAATATGACGACAAAGATGAGGACAATAGTCCGAATAATGTAAATAATGTACATAATACCTCATCTCAGAAATATAGACAGACTCTGAATTAATTTTCCGTAATCTTTAGGATTTTGTCGTACGACTTTCTAATGGTTTGTATGTGACTCCCAGAAATTCCAAGCCTGCAATCTGCTTCAATTCAAGATCTAAATGTTGGCACCAGAAACAAACAATTTATGTATGCCTTCACCACCATCCACCACCAAGCGCAATGTGTAACGACATTTTGGTAATATTGAAAGTAAACTCTAGATAAACGTGAACAACGAAAACATGATGGTTGAGAACAACTCAAGATAGTTTTGAAACATGCCATCTGTTCAATGTTGCCTATTTAGAGTCGGAAAAAGCCCACATCTAACACAACACTGGAAACAACCAGAATAATTTCTCAAGCTATTAACAGTGAATTTAACATTTTAAGAGTCTTTGATATAATAATAATAATAATAATAATAATAATCTGTAGTGTCAATGGCAATTTGTGGATGGTGGTTGTTGCTAGATCCGCTTTTATGAAAATATGCTATGTAATTCCACGAAATGGAAATGCAGGTGAATGATTTCCTCTTGTCTGTAAGGAATGATAACAAAGGAATTCTGTTTTAGTAACGTCAGCAAAAAAATTTCATGCTCCCAAGAAAGAATGAAAGAAAAAGAATAAAAATTAAAGGAATGTCGAAGAAAGAAAGAAAGAAAGAAAGAAAGAAAGAAAGAAAGAAAGAAAGAAAGAATAAAACTAAAAGAGAAACAAAGAATTGGAGAAAAAATAAATGCTAAAATAAATAGAAAATTAGAAAGAAAGAAAGAAAGAAAGAAAGAAAGAAAGAAAGAAAGAAACTAAAAGGAAAAAGAAAGATAAGAAGAAATAAATATAGGAAATTAGAAAGAAAGAAAAGAAGAAAGAAAGAAAGAAAGAACACTAAAAGAAGAAAGAAAATGATGAAATGAAAAACAAAAATACAAAAGAAATTTAAGAAAGACTTAAAAGCTGTGTAAAAAAACAATACAACGCAAATTTAAGGAAGAAAGTTAGAAAAAAAAATGACGGCATTCCGATAAGGAATGGCTTAGATCTCTTTTTGGTCTCATGAGTCTTATTTTAAACCCGGTGCTTTTTTTTTTTTTGTTTTGGGGTTTGTTTGTTTGTTTTTGCTTTTCTACTTGTGTCAGAAGGGAATGATGTAGTAGAAAATGATAAGCATTCAAGAAGGAATAAAGTAAACAAAAATGAATTTAAGCCATTTTTTTGCATACAAATCTCTACTGAGACTGACCTTTCCCAACTGGACGTTGCTCTTCCAAATCTCGTTTTAATGACGTAAAGTCTCACTATTACTAACGCTGACAAAGTACAAAGGATGCTACCTACACACAAAAAAGAATTCCTGCTATTTTCTATTTATTCTCATTTTTTTTTTAACAACCTGTCCTTTCTGTAAAGTTTTTATAGGCTTTCTATGTACAGTGTTTTAACAAAGGACAGAAAAGTGCGACACCGAAATCATAAGGTGCAGATGCCTTCTTAAAGTTAAGCAAAGTATTAAGAAACAGGAAAAGTTCGTTAGAAAAAAGAGAAGAGTACTCAACTGTTATGCTTTATTGGTCCTCCTATATGTCAGTAAATGATGGACAATCTTTTTACTGATGAAGAGGCAACAGAAATTTGGTTCTACAGAAAGATGCTGGGAATATCATGGACTGAACATGTGAGTAACGACTAAGTTTTAGAGAAAATGAAAATATAAAGAATACTTATACTTTGCATCAGAAAGAGACAGTTGAAATTTCTAAGGCAGATAATAAGGAAAGCAGGTTTAGAAAATTTGACACTCACTGGACATAATGAAGGCAAGAGGCAAAGAAAAACAACGAATTACTTACCTAACGAATTTGAGTAAATATTTGGCAGAACGAGGAATAGGAAGAGATAGCGAAAAGAGAACATTTATTAAGACCTACAACGGACAGGAAAGTGGGAAGTGCCATAATCGCCAACGTTTTGGAGGGACATGGTACATAGAAAAGATGTTCCGTGTATTTGTTTTCAAGTGTGAATGTATTTGTGACTATGAATTTGTTTATTATTTAAAGTATTTACATTCGGATTAATTTTCCTCATCTTTGTTGCTTCGATCAAAATGTTTCGTGCGCTGTGCTCTCCGACCTTCTTCAGATGTCTGTCGATTTGGATAACTTTCAGTCAATTTTTAACTGAACCGTTTATTTAATCTACGGCTAAACATGCCCCGGAATAGGTGTGTCGATCAATTCTACTATTCACTTAATGCTGGTGTTCTTTCGACAGAGTATATCTGTATTATTTGGCGCAGGGACTGAACTCAAAACTAAAACTAATAATAATAAAATTTCAGACACACTGTGTGGTATATTAATATTTTTGTTTTATTATTTCAATTAGGTTCCTTGACTGGTTTCAGCTAGCATGACCATCCCCAAGAGAAAAAATGAACTACAGGGGTGAATGACTGTCTCTGAAGAAAGTGAATATTTTTATGTAGCGAGATTATTGTCAGCCGATACCTTGTTAAACATAAAAAAAATTGAAAGATGTTACTGAAATTGTTTCGAAGTCATTTTCTGGACAATTATCAGCTAAGTGAAGTGGACCTCACAAGAATCACATCAAGCGATCCTGACAAAGTAGGTCATTGAGTGAAACCAGAACCTGAAAACCTGTTGAATGACGTTTTTGTCTTTTTGTTTTTTGTTTTTTGTGTGTGTGTTTTTTTTTTTATATAGAGCTGACAAGATAAAGAACGCTGACAGTGGAGCGAAAGTCGAAGAGACACACAAAAAGACGCAGAGAGGTACAGAAGACCGCATGTCGCGACGCGAAACGGAAGGCGGACGCCCCCTCACCCCGTTACCTCACCTCTGTCTTGCTCATCTGCAGCAGAAGGTTACAACCAGAATAAAATTTGCCTACGGCTACAGTTTCGTCTCATCTTTTCATTTCGTGGGTAACGATCTTGCCAAAGAGTTATTTTTTAAGCCACAATCGTTTGATTGGAAGAAGCTGTATCCTTAGAACGAAAAATCATCCTCAAGCGAAAATTTAGGAACGATTCCTAAATTTTCGTTGAGGATGAAACATGGCTTGATACTTTAATTGAATTTAATTTTAATAATTATACTGAGGTTTTCGGCTCCCGTTTTTGAAACATGAGATCTCTTATCTAGCGAAGGAATCATATTTTTTTTAAATAATTATAATTTAAGCTCTACTTCTGTATGGAGCACTGTTTTTTAAAAATAAAAACAAAAATACTAAAGAACACCGGATTATTTACCTAACGTCTTCTTTGTTATTTTTCTACAGACCAGCACACACACACACACACACACACACACACACAAACACACACACACACACAAAATCTGCGTTTTATAATGAGTAAGATTCCAAAATAGCGATTTATTAAGCGTAGCACAAGGCCGAAAGTATGGAACACTGAGGATCGAACTCAATACTCTACCCCACTGTTTTCTCAACTGAACAATAGTGAGAGGAAAAAGATCATTCAGGCCTTCAGTCATGACACTAACATTCATACTCTGGCTTCCATCTTCAAAGTTCATTCAAGAACCATCAAGAGAATGGTGAATCATTTAAAAAAAAAAAAAGAGGAGCAGTGGAGAGGAAAACTGGATCCGAAGGTCACAACAGGAAGAGGGATCATCATTTCAATTTAGCGCTAAATACATTCTTATTGTTCAAAGTAGAGTCCAATAGTATTATAAAAACCTCGAAGAATTCCAGCAAGATATCTTGAATCATTTCTAAGATACAACAATTCAAAACTTAATCTAACAATTGGACAATTTTACTGTTACACGATCACCTCCATTTTTACATTGTACCGTCCTTATGATGACGGAACTGTAATGTTTTGGCTTCTTCGAAGTCCGCTCGAGAACCATCAAGAGAATAAGGAAGAAGTTTTAAAAAGAGTGAACAGTAGAGAGAAAACTGGATCAGAAAGTCACAACAGGAAGAGGGATGATCATTTTGACTTAGAATTAAATACATTCTTCTTGTTCAAAGTAGAGTCCAATGGAGTTATAAAAACCTTGAAGAATTACATTAAAATATCTATAATCATTTCTAGATCATGAGCACTTTTTGTCCATAAATATAGCATAAATTTAGCTATTTTATATATTATATATATATATATATATATATATATATATATATATATATATATATATATATTATAAATTAATTGATTTAAAAATATGTTCAAGCGAATGAGGATGAAATGGAACTAATGTCTTTAATTTAATTACAAAATTAAATTCGGAGCTTTCAGCTTCCATTTTTGAAACATGGTTAGAACTGTGTAGCGAAAAAAAACATATTTTAAATCAATTAATTTATAATATTAATGGTCTGTAAATTTACATTGAGCACTATTTTGTAAAAATAAAAATATCTATAAGAACACCTGATTATATATCTTACTGTTCTTTCTTTTTATTTATATATACATATATATATATATGCATATATATGCATATATATATATATATATATGAAATATACTCACACACACACACTCACACACACTTACACACTTCACACACACGTGTGTATACATATATATATATATATATATATGTGTGTGTGTGTGTGTGTGTGTGTGTGTGTGTGAAATATATGGATATAGATCCGACAGTATGAAGAAAAATATACGGAAAAAACAAACAAAAATCCTTATATGCAATTATGCTGTTTTAATGTTAATATAATGTCAACGTCGGACGTTTCGGTCTAATAAACCATCTTCAGGACATATTCATAAAATATAATTAACATTATCAATTCAACATGACAAAGACGATGGACATAAGAACAAGACTTATCCAAACAAAACTAAAATTTTAATGTTCGACAAGCGTACATATAAATTTTAGATCAAAATAGAATTCTTTTCATTTTTTATTTTTCATTCAAAATACTCAAATTTTAGGAATACGTTTTCACAGCGTCGCCCACGTGACGACAACGTGACCATGTTTAAACGGAACGCTGATCTTATAAAACTTTCAGTTATCTGTTTGGATAAGTCTCTCGCGCAGATGTGGCAACGTTGTGTTAAGATTTTGCTGAAAAGTAATATGACGTTTTAGTCAACCAACTAGGCGCATTGTTTTCCACACTCGCAGCAAGCATAAATGCTTGCTATAGAGCGTAGTGTGAATTATTCTCTCTCTCTCTCTCTCTCTCTCTCTCTCTCTCTCTCTCTCTCTGTCCTCTCTTTATTTTAAAAGATTTAGGGAGGCGTAATCACATTTATTAGACTAGATGAAACTCTGTGCCAATATTCTCAGGGTTATTAATATCACGACACTTACGAACATCTATTTTGATTTTTTCATACGGAACACAATTCTTATCTTTTTTACCATTGTATCTTGATTCATACATAAATATATTCTAAAATACACCAAATATATACAAACATAATCTAAGATACATTTCACGCAGTCAAAACGAGAAAAGAAAGTAACATCACACAAAACAAACTACTTTTGAAAATGGATAAGGAACATTAATGAAGATTAATGGATGATAAAGTGACCGAAAGCCCTTGGGACAATGGACGGTATGGACAATTTTTGCCCTCCATGACTTCCACCGAACAAAAAAATGTAAAAAACTGAAAAAATCTAAATAAAAATTAATAAAACTTTCCTTGTCTGTCATATTTAACGAAAGATGTTTAAAAGAAATGTTGTTGCCTATATATATATATATATATATATATATATATATATATATATATATATATATATATATATATATATATATATATATATATATAAAAAAAAATTTCCATCACTTGTATATCCTTGCTTGGTCCATCTTCTAATGCTCTGGAGCGGATTGGGGAAAGAAGACGTGACTCCTGAGGCAGAATCCGTTGGGTTACGTATACTTTGGACGAGTATCACCAGCGGAATTTAGTAGCTGCGGTATATTGAGTCTAGTCAGTTTTTTTCTTCGTCACCATGACCCAATGATATGTCGCTTGAGTTATATCGTGATGGTACGAGTTCGATTCTCAGTAGTGGATGTGCACTGCTGATGAGTCCCAAAAAGGATGAAACTGAACGTCCAGTGTATTCTGTTGAGGATTATTCCAGTCTCGATTAATTACTATAAATAATTATTCAAATTCCCCAAAATTTCTATCACTTATATATATATATATATATATATATATATATATATATATATATATATATATACGTGTAAATGTATGTGTGTGTGTGTATATATATATATATATATATATATATATATATATATATATATATATATTTATACATTTTATCCCTCACTGCTTGCACCACTATACACAACACAATATCCTTTTGCTGATTATGAACTGACTGTTACGCAATTTGAATTATAACATATCTGGTTATCACAATGTTGGCGTAATTATATTTAGTTTATATTTAACTAAAAAATAAAAAGTGGGAATTTTTTTTAATTAAAGGGAGATTACTTGTTCTTATTTAAAAACAAAAAGTGATTATATATATATATATATATATATATATATATATATATATACAGGGTTCGATAGATAAATTCTCGTCTAAATTACGTAAAAATGAAAGTAAGTTGGTGAATGCTGCCATAATCCTTGCCTTCACTTCATCTTTGGTGTGACAAGGAGTTTTGTTGGTCGCTCGCTCAAATGCGCCCCACTCACAATAATCAAGGGGGTGCAGTCTGGGGAATTAGGTCGCCAAATGTAAGGGGTGATGTGGTCGCAGAAATTGTCTAACAGTCATGACTGGGTTCTCCTACTTGTGTGGCATGGTGCAGGAATCTGTTACCAGATTTTGGGTCTTGTAGCAGTCACCCTCTTGACCCAGGGCAGCACTACCTTCTCAAGGCATTTTATGCAAGCCTCCGTGTTGATTATGAGGCCCTCGCCAACAAATTCCTTATTAGAACGATGAGTGACTTTTCCGAGCTTCCGTACCTTTGTAATCACCATTAGACTCATCCAACTCTTTCCGAATTCTCTACACTGTTCTCAAATTGACACTCAAACACTCTGAAATATTTGTATTTGAGCTTCTGGCATGAATGCCAAGCTGTACAGCATACCATTTCCAAATTTCTGGCAAAGTGATTTGCGTCATAGTGCTCTTTTTCTCACATACGGTGCCCAACTGACCCTACTAGACTGCGCAGTCAACAAAATAAAAACAAGTAACGCACGAAATTAAAAATATAAAATAACGACAATTCAAAACATGCGGAGGGTTGTTTGGGGTCCTGTGACACATAGTGTGCCAGGTCTCCGAAAAAAAAAAGAATCTGCAATGTTATTGGTCCTGATCTGGTATATCGCCTTTACTCACTTTCCCAATGTCGTAACATAGATTCTCTACGCCTTTCCTATAAATACTTTCATGGTAATTATTTTCCTAAACATTCCGCTATTTTACCTAAACTTTATGAATTTAAACGCAATACTAGATTGGCGGCAAGGTCTCATTATTTTACAGTTGAAATGACGAGATGTAACCGTAAGTTTTATGCTAACAGTTTCTTCTATCACACCTGTCGCATGTGAAATTCTCTTCGAAAATTTAAATGCAACATCAGTTGTTTTCTACTGTCTTCTTAATGTTCTTTTTAAGTTCTCTCTCCTAAATAGTGATTTTTTTCTCTCATATTTTCTAACACGCAGTAACCCCTTGCACCTTAATGGCTTTAAGCTTCATTGCCATGCTTGAGTGAAATGATTATATATATATATATATATATATATATATATATATATATATATATATATATATATATATATATATATATATGAATCATTCATACAAAAAATATATAATGTAAATTGAACTGCACCATATATTTGATATATATATATATATATATATATATATATATATATATATATATATATATATATATATATATATATATATATATATATATATATGAGTACAGACGATCCTTAAAAATCAATTCCGTTATAATTTATTTCATGAATAAACAATTATTAGAATTATCCCTACTAATTATCAATTGATATTATATATATATATATATATATATATATATATATATATATATATATATATATATATATATATATATATGTGTATATATATATATATATATATATATATATATATATATCTGTGTGTGTACGAGCAGGCATGTGTGTGTGTGTCAGAAGCTTATTTATACAAACTAAAATCTGTCTAACAAGTGAGAAACAGCTACCGAATAAGATTTATCCCATTTTCTTTTAAAATCAATTCGGTTATAATTTATTTCATGAATAAACAAATATTGGAATTATCCCTACTAATTATCAATTGATAATATATATATATATATATATATATATATATATATGTGTGTGTGTGTGTGTGTGTGTGTGTGTGTGTGTGTTTCAGAAGCTTATTTACACAAACTTAATTCTGTCTAACAAGTGAGAAACAGCTACCGAATAAGATTTATCCCATTTTCCACTTGAAGAAATAACCTATGTCACCCCCAATTTTTTACTAGTGACCGAATTTGTCTACTCTTGGACAGGTAGAAATTGAACAAGAATATTTTATTAAAGTCGTAATTTAACATTTTTTCTTTTTTTCGAAGTCGAAAACAAGCCAATAAATCTTCCGTAAAAATCATATTCTTCCTATATAATACCTGATTTACTGAAAGTTTTGTTTGTAAAGAATCCAATGTAAATTGTTTTATAAAAACAAATATACGATCGATTTTCTTTTTAATTTTTTGTTTTTGTTTGCTTTTTTTTGGTTATATTCTAAAATCATGTGAGAATACCGAACTTTAACGTTTTTCACGAGAACTTCTCTTCTTTATTCTGAAATAGCATCATATAATACTTGTTATTAAAATGGCCCAATCAAATGTGACTTAGGAAGATGGACGTGACCTAATACTGAATTTTTCGAAAGTTAATTTTTTTACAACACGCTGATGCTTGTTGAAATACACACAGTATTTAGTATTGTTGAAGTTATCGTTATTATTTTCACAAACTTTATGTTTCGTTCAATTTCGCATACCAATCGATGAAATTTGAATAAACTGATTTCTTTGGAAAATATTTTGACATTTGACGTTTGACTTTGTGATTTCTCTACAGTTCTGGCAAACGCAGTACGAACTGGGTGTTGTGAATATCAGTAAAATCCTGATTCCGACAAAGTAAAAATCATTGCTAACTCAGTCTCCTAATAGCTTTTACATTTGTATATATCTTTTAGATACTAAACAGAACAACTGTTAGGAGATTTTGATTGTTTTTTTTTTTTTTAATTTATTCTGCTTACGTTTGTAGTGTAATGCTTCTTTACAAATAATGGCGGAAGTTTGCATTCAACATCTGCAGAAACAGCCACACGATTTGCTAATGCCTTCCTTTTCAAGAAACAATTGATGAGCTCAGCTATTTCTGGAGAAAAGCATATTCGTCTGGCGGGTGGAGGGAGATCTTCGAACCGTCAAGTAAAAATTGAGCAAATCATTGTCTGAATGTCAGAATCGCTTTGTTTTCTAGTCTTTTCCGTCTCGGCATTCTTTGAGTCCAAATTTCTAAGATGTACTATCGATTCTATCATTTTCAGCTCACTTTCCTCACTATTATAACAACGGTTTGGTTGTTGCGTTCTCCGGCCTTCTTTCTAACACAAATTGTTGCCGCTGTTGTACATTTTCTCATTGCACAAATCTACTCGCCTTATCTTTTCACAAAATTTCAGGCCGCTCTCGTCTTCAGCCTTTTTTTAGATATTTCTTGAATTCGTTAACCTTCCCGAAATATTGAATACGGAGGTAGACTGACGCCATAAAATGTCAGGATTATAATGATAGATTGTTAATGCCTGGAAGCATTTTAAGGCTTAGTGGTTGAAGTTTCAAAACTTTTAAGGGCTGAGGTGGCAATAATTTTAAGGGCTGGTGGTTTAGGCTACAAAAATTTTAAAGGCAACTGAGGTCGAAAATGTTTTAAATAGCTCAAGGATACAAGCATCTTCATGGTCGTTAAGGTTAGAATCTTGTTAAGGGCTATTGAATTTGCAAATATTTAAGGGATGTTCAGGTTGCAAATATATTAAGGCCAGTTGAAGTTACACAATTTTAAGAAGTGTTGCAGTCGAAAACATTTTAAGGGTAGATGAGGTTGCGAACATTTTAAGAGTAATAGAGGTTGCAAACATTTTAAGAGTAATTGAGGTTGAGAACATTTTAAGAGTAATAGAGGTTGCGAACATTTTAAGAGTAATAGAGGTTGCGAACATTTTAAGAGTAATAGAGGTTGCGAACATTTTAAGAATAACAGAGGTTGCGAACATTTTAAGAGTAATTGAGGTTGCAAACATTTTAAGAGAAGGTTGCGAACATTTTAAGAGTAATAGAGGTTGCGAACATTTTAAGAGTAATAGAGGTTGCGAACATTTTAAGAGTAATTGAGGTTGCAAACATTTTAAGAATAACAGAGGTTGCGAACATTTTAAGAGTAATAGAGGTTGCGAACATTTTAAGAGTAATTGAGGTTGCGAACATTTTAAGAATAACAGAGGTTGCGAACATTTTAAGAGTAATAGAGGTTGCGAACATTTTAAGAGTAATTGAGGTTGCGAACATTTTAAGAGTAATTGAGATTGCGAACATTTTAAGGGAAGTTCAAGTCGATATGGCAGATATTTTAAGGGCATGTAAGGGAGTAAAATGTTTTGACATTCTTCTTCTTTTATGTGCGATTTAACGGTTCTCGTACGATCACCGACGTTAAGCTACGTAGACTTTGGTCAATACCTATATGGGTGACCGTTTGTAAATACCAGGTGCTTGAATGTCCAGATAGTCTAATGGATAACGGCTCGGAATTGTTAATCGGAGCGCCGAGTTTCAATTCCAGTCGAGTTCTTTATATTCACTTACGCGCAAACACCCTTGGGAAATGTATGAACCTACCTCTTCTCCTCTAACTATGGGTTAATTAATAGGACTTGTAACAGTAAATCATTATTATCTTTAAAAAAAATCTTATAATTTAAAAATATTTTCTGGCTATAATGTGCGTAAATGGCTCTCTCGTAGCATTAAGCAATGTTTCTCTCTTTAATATATATTCTTGTCCTTGTTCTGCCATCCAAGCTCGTTAGATGGGTTAGTCGATGTTTTCCGCTACCCCCTCTTGCCTTAACTATGCCCCCTGTAGATGTAAACTTCCCCAGACCCTTTTTTCTTATTATTCGTCTTTCTTATTCTAACTGCGAGCGTGTTTTTTTTTTGTTTTTTTTTTTCTGGCATCAGCGATTTTATATTTCTGTAGTAAATACTGATAGCGAAGTGTACAAACAAATCATTATAAAAAAACTAAAACAAATTGTTTTAAAAATAACTGAAAGGAAGCAAACTTGATCTGGCTTGATATTTACACTGTCTATTTCTGAAACATGAAGATAATGATTTCGTTTTTCTTTAAATCGTGATAAATTAATAAAAAAAACTCAGTTTTTGCAGATAAGACTGCAAGGCTTTTGCTTTTTCTTAAATCGCAAACAATTTGTGCAACTTAAATTGACTTTCGCATTTTTTTTCTCATCTTCGTTGACGAAAAGACGTAAAACTGACAATTAAATCAAAAAATATGACCGGCCCCAAAACATAAAAATCATAGCATGTAATATTGACAAACAAAATAGTAAATAATACGCGGGCATATATATATATATATTGTTGTTACTGTTCTGCCATAATATATATATATATATATATATATATATATATATATATATATATATATATATATATATATATATATATATATATATATTTGAAAGGGTGTGGTTTAGTAAATATTCTTATATGTGTTCAATTCTATGAGTGCGTACTTTTAAGGTTATATATACATATATATATATATATATCCATCTAACTTAATGTATTTACTTAAATGTATGAACACGCATATACTTTTTACATATATACACCCCCTATATATATATATATATATATATATATATATATATATATATATATATATATATATACTATATATATGAAGAAATATAGTCTTAAGATGTGCTATATTTATGGGATAAAGTGCTCAGTATCAGAGATAGAACGTGTGGAAATATAGGTGAACATAGATGCAACACTCAGGCCTGACGTCTGTTTCATCTAGATGCAATCGTCAGGCCTGACGACTGCATCTAGCATGAAACAGACTGTCGCTTTTAATATATACTTATATATATATATTTTATATATATATATATATATATATATATATATATTTCGGTTTGATCCACTTACCAACATATAACTAAGTCTGCGAACATCAGAATTTCAACAATTATGTAAAACGTTCTTGGTTCGGCCGAACATTTTCAACACCACTTGTATATATATTTTCAAAACATACGCAAACACATACACCCCCCACACACAGACATATATATATATATATATATATATATATATATATATATAAAAGGTTTTGAAAATCGCTCAGTATTACTGAATTTTTATAGTTTACTTTCAGATCAAGTTTAAATATGATCATTTTTATATATGAATATATATATATATATATATATATATATATATATATATATATATATATATATATATATATATATATATATATATCGATCGGTAATGGATTGGATTGAGGAATCGAGAGCCTAGTTCGAATTCCAGTCGAATCCATTACATTCACTTACGTGCTAATAACCTTAGAAAAGGTGTAAATCCTCTTCTTCTCCCTCCAGCTATGGGTAAAATAGCAGGACAGATTGGGTTCTATAGCCTTGGATAGCAACTTGTCTAGGAGAATGACAACTCTCAATTCAAAATTTGCGGAGGGTCGTTTGGCGACCTTGTAGCACCAGGTCTCTGTATTCGGCCCTTCAAAAGTGTGGATGGTCCTGCACGAAACCTTCACCACTATAATCAAATTTCATGTGCTGTTGTCGGGCTGTCGGTTTCCTAGAAACTGATCTGCTTGACCCTCATACGTCGAATTCGACGGGAGAGTCGAGTATAATGAGGAATCGGAGAGTCAAATCCTTTACATTCACTTACGTGCAGAATACACTTGGGAAAGGTATGAATCTTCTTCTTCTTCTTCTAAATATCAGGACAGACTGGGTTCTATAGCCTTGGATGGCAACTGGTTTAGAAGAACAACACTGAATCCAAAACATGCGTTGGGTAGTTTTGGAACTTTGTGGCACACGGTACACCAGGTCTCTGTATTCGGCTCTTCAAAAAGTGTCGTTGGTTCTGCACAAAAACTTCCCCACTATAATCAAATCATATGTGCAGGTTGTCTGGCTGTCGGTTCCTAGGAACTGAGGTGCCGTACACTCATATGTCGTAAAAGAGTCTCCGGTAAGCAGAGGTCAACAGCCTGCGTCGATCAACGACGGGAGAGTCTACAATATATATACATATATATATTTATACCGGGAGTAACAGTAAAATTATCCAAATCGTGTTACAGCGTGGGGTAATTGTCCATCCCACAAAATGTTCAATATCTAAAAAAAAAAAAACACTAAACTATTCGTGTTTCTTTTTTCCAGGGTTTTTGATAAAACGTTTAGCCATCTTGATACCTTTTATCGTAAGAATCACTGAAAGATTCTTTGAATTATTCAGCTAGAAAGAGAACAGGTTAAAATCGTTTTGTGTCAGCTCCACGATGTCTTCCCAACTGAGCAATGGTGAGAGGAAAAAGATTATTCAGTTCTTTATTAATTGTACCAACATTCATACACTAGCTTCCATCATCGAAGTCCACACAGGAACCATCAAGAGAATGATGAATAAGTTTAAAAAAGAAGGAACAGTAGGGAAGAAAACTGGATCAGGGTGTCAAAGAGCAAGAGAGTTCCTCATTTCAACTTAGAACTAAATACATTCTTATTGTTCAAAGTAGCGTCCAATAGTGTTATGAAACCCTCGGAAAATACCAGCAAGATATCTTGAACCATTTTAAGATACAACGGTTCAAACTTAATCTGACATTTGGACAATTTTGCTGTTACACGTTTTTTTGCTGTTAGACCCTGTATACACATACACAAACACACACACACACACACACACACACACACACACACACACACACACACACCGTCTTCATTATGATAGAACTGTAATATTTGGCCGAATAACTGACGGTTTTGATAATATTTTTACCGAATTTTCTTTTATATTTGTGCTGACTTCAATATTCACCAAAATGACTGATGAAGAAGGCTGATATTGGAAAGATTTCTCCATCGCCTACGATCATTGAAGAAACCACCTGCGTTCCTGATGCGACAGGGCATCAAGTGAATTTCCTTGACCTCTTCCTCACAACCTGCAATCAATGAAGAAACCACCTGCGTTCCTGATGCAACAGGGCATCAAGTGAATTTCCTTGACCTCTTCCTCACAACCTGTCCTGAAAAATGCATTGTTGAAGTTTTTCACAGGGCACTAGCCGGTGTCAAATTTGGCAAAGGCATCCCCTGATATACCGTTCGTTAGAACGATTTTCCGGTATACGAAAGAAAATTTCGGACCTTACATTCAAAAGAATTATGCTCTT
>CAHIKZ030005066.1:1927500-1932500 GCA_903632075.3 Acanthosepion pharaonis
ATATATATATATATATATATATATATATATATATATATACGGTGTGGGAAATAAATATTCGTACACATGAAAAACTGTATTTTTATAAATGTATTTTTTTTTAACTAAAACAAATTTTGATACATTTTATGTGTAAAGATACATTTTAAAAAAAATAGTAATAAACTTAATTAATTCTTATTCTAACAGAAATTAATGCATTTTATTCATTTTAACTGATGCAGAAATTATTCGTACAAAACAAAAAAAGCATATTAACTTAATTTAATACTTTGTGGAATATCCTTTATTGAGTTCAACAGCTACCAGTCTATTCCTGTAGGTCTCAACTAATGATTTGGACACATTGAGTGGTATTTTGTCCCATTCTTCTTGGCATATTGTCTTCAAATTCTTGATATTTGTTGGTGCTCTTTTCCCAATTTGAATTTTCAAATCTCTCCATAAATTCTCGATTGGGTTCAAGTCTGGGGACTGACTAGGCCATTGCAAGACATCAACGTTACTTTCAGCTAACCATTTCCTTGTAGATCTAGTGGTATGCTTAGGATCATTATCCAGTTGGAAAACCCAATCAGGAGGTAGCTGAAGTCTCTCAACAGAACGCATTAAATTGTCTTGCAGGATTTTCTGGTATATTTCGGCATTCATCTTGCCATCTATTATTGATATTTTGCCAAAACCTTTTACAGACAAACACCCCAGATCATGATACTGCCACCACCAAACTTTACAGTTGGCAACGTATACTTTGGTAAGTAGGCTTCACCGTCCTTCCTCCACACATGATTTCGATAATTATGACCAAACAACTCTATTTTAGTTTCATCTGTCCATAGTACTTTTCCCCAAAACGAATATTCTTTATCCTTATGCTCTCTAACGAATTTTAGACTAGCATCTCTGTGTCGTTTCAAGAGGAGTGGAGTCTTCCTTGGGATGCGTGATTTCAGATTGTTTTTGTGTAGTTCATTATTTATTGTATGCTTGGTTACTTTAATTCCTAATGCACGCAGATGTTCCAGCAGCTCTTCTCGGGGAACCTGTGGATTTTGTTGGATCTGGCGTCCTAATATCCTTGCTGATCTTAGAGAAATCTTCCTCGGAAAACCTGTTCGTCTTTGGTTTTCGACGCTGTTACGAGTTTTAAACCTTGCAATGAACGAAGCAATTGTAGAAAAAGGAATATTCAGGTTGTTAGAAATCGTTCTGTAACTGTCCCCATCTTTCCAAAGAGACAAAATGTGTTGTTTTTGTGAAATAGTCAATTCTTTACCTTTAGGCATTATTAGAACCTTCTCGTAAGACAAGAAATTGCAGAATGCTCTGATAATGGCTAATAGCGTTAACTATAATTACTGATAACATTACTGGAACATTCTAGAATATAATTTTTTCATAATTAATTGATTATTTTATTCTAATAATTGATTTGTACAAATACTTTTTTCACCAGTTTGAATTTTAAAAAATGCATTAATTTCTGTTAGAATAAGAATTAATTAAATTTATTATTATTTTTTAATAGTGTGTGTCTTTATACAAAAAATGTGCCGAGATTTGTTTTATTTAAGGCTTTTACATTTATAAAAATACAATTTTTCAAGTGTACGAATATTTATTTCCACTATATATATATATATATATATATATATATATATATATATATATATATATATATATGCAGAAAGTGTAGACATCAACACTGCTTGGCGACTGTCAGTTTCACGTTTCAATACGATCTTCAGATGAATGCAATCATCGTATTGAACCTTCAATAGGATCATATTCTCTCTCACTGCATCTGTTTCTCTCTCTCTCTCTCTCTGTCTGTCTGTCTCTCTCTCTTTATATATATATATATATATATATATATATATATATATATGGGTGAAAAAGATAGATCATCATTTCAATTCAGAGCTAAATATATTCTTATTGTTCAATGCAGAGTCCAATAGTTTTTCAAAAGCCTCAGAGAATTCCAGTAAGATATCTTGAATATAACGGTAATCTTAATCTAATAATTGGACAATTTTGCTGTTACACGATTTGGACAATTCTACTGTTGTACCCGGTGTATATATATATATATATATATATATATATATATCTCGTCGGTGCAAACATCTGCTAGGGCGGCTAGCCAATCCCTTCGTGTTCAGGCGCATTTGTGTGTTCATCACCAACAGTGCACACCTGTAGTTTGTAGTGCAACAATCCAGATTCATAGTTTCAGTTTCCTGGATATAATAATCTGCCATGATCACCAGTTTGAACAACCCCAGTACACTAAAACCCTCAGTCACGATGACTTGAGAAAATTTAGCACACAAAGCATAAATCAACCCGTGATATGTTATTCTGGCACTTTCCAAAGAAATTGCCCGCTGGGATAACATCGTCCTGACAAATCGACCATGGTGATGAAAGCGAACTTTGTATTAAATTCAAGAGATACTGTTCGTCTGTTTAATTCAAATAAATTGTTGCACATCTCGATGAAATTTGTGGATAAATTATGCAAATACTATGTTTTTATTCTGTTTAAGAACTTTCGACAGTCTCGATGATAAGCAAGAACATAAGTAATCATCCACCATTGATCCTACACTATCTATATCTACAAATGCTATATCGCTGATATTAATGTCTCTTCCTCCTTTAGACAAAGGATACGAACATGTGTCCACAAGGAGAAACCGTCATTAGCTCTGACGTACCTTAGAGCATTTCGGCCACGTAGGACATCCTGATCAAATAAAAACCGAATAGTGCTTTTGAATGCATATTTTTCGAACAAGATTTCTCGAAATATTTAGGCTGATAGATATAAATACATAAAATATACAGTTTAATAAATAAATACAAACAAAGTATCTACTCAAATATACATTTTAAAAAAAATGACGTTTAAGAGAATAAATTAAAATCTTTCGGATATCATCTATTTATATATATATATATATATATATATATATATATATATATATATATATATAATTATAAATAATTGGTTTAAAATATGGTTTTTCCGCTACACAGTTCTAACCATATTTCAAAAATGGAAGCTAAAAGCCCCGAATTTAATTTGGTAATTAAATTAAAGACATTAGTTCCATTTCATCCTCAAGCGAATTTTGGAGTAACTTTAAAAATTACTGGATTTTAAAGACACAGCTAAAATCATAATTCATGTTTCCAATGTATACAGATGAATCCAATTTACCAGACAAGGGTTGTCTCGGTGTCTATATTTTAATGTATCAGTTATTGCAACGTTTTGGTAGTGGGTAGGGATGTATTTTTCAATGAAATCTAACTTCCGTTAAAAGCGTGTCGTCTGGATTTTTTTTTTTTTAATTTTTTATTGTTAACGGCTAAAATTCTTACGGCATTTTTTTCCTCGTATATTTAAAGATTTTTGGGGGTGTTTAGGTAAGAATGCTTTTTATTTAACTACAATTTGAAATATTTTTACTTTTAATTTTTAATATACTATATTTCTTTGAAGAACAATTAAATGTAATTAGAATCCCTTAGAGTTTGTAGAATTATTATCACATCAATATATTACAAATTTTTAAAAATTTTATATTTAAATATTATCTAAGTAAAATTTTCATTTCTCTGATTTAGTAAACTTTATTTATTTATTTAATTACAATTTAAGAAGTTTAGGTTAGAATTCATTTTAATGAACTACAATTTTAATTACAACTTTAAAATATTTTCATTATTAGATTTTATAGACTACATATTTCATTTAATTGAAGTAAATCTATTAGAATTACTTACATTTAGTAAAATTATTTTCTATATCAAGTATATTTATATTACGATTTTTTTAAATTTTTTTATATTTAAATATTATTTAAGTAGAATTCATCTATCTATCTATCTATATATCTATCTCAGTTTCTTCATTATCTATATATCTATCTATCTCAATTTCTTCATTATCTATCTCAGTTTCTTCATTGTCTATCTATCTATCTATCTATCTATCTATCTATCTATCTATCTACCAGTTTCTTCATTATCTATCTATCCTAATCTCTTCATTATCTATCTATCTATCTATCTATCTACATTCATTTTTCTATTATCTATCTATCTATCCTAAGTTTTTTTTCATTATCTATCTATCCTATCTATTTATCTATCTATATATATATATATATATATATATATATATATATATATATATAGTTTCTTCATTATCTATCTATCCTAATCTCTTCATTGTCTATCTATCTGCCCAATATAACGTAGAACAAAATAATATTATTAAAATATTTTTATTATAATAGATTACAATAAAAACATTTTTAAATCGCTACAGAAAAGATGTCGAGCTATGAAAAAAATTTTTTATTGCAATCTATTATAATAAACATATTTTATTAATATTACGTATATATATATGTGTGTGTGTGTGTGTGTGTGTGTGTGTGTGTTTGCGCCACATCTAAGCTATGCTTGGAAAATCACTGTAAGGGGCCCTAGAGGCGTTGTAATAGTTAGCAAGTTTGTCTTGCAAGAACAATTTTGAATGAGTAGTGAGTTCGATCCTCACTTGATACTCCATACTTTCGGCTTTGTGCCACATCTAAGCTATGCTTGGAAAATCACTATATATGCATACAAGCACATGTGCGTGCGTGTGTGCGTGTGTGTGTTAATTCACTCGTGTAATTGTTGTAGGTTTTTACTCATAGAGTCTGGCACAAGTCCATTGTATTGAGATTTTTATACTAGCAACGATCTATCAAATCTTCTCAATGAAAATCGCCCGACGACAGTCACATTTTGTGAAGGCGTACCTGTGATGTGTCACCAGACCAATTACAACTGAGTATTGAGTTCGATCCTCAGTTAGTGTTCCCTACTTTCGGCCTTGTGCTACGCTTAATAAATCGCTATTTTGGAATCAATTTGAAAACACGATTAAGAGGCATCGCGAGAATGAAAGGGGGACAACTCATATCGAGTTATAC